>JBBIGA010144265.1:0-19642 GCA_037576975.1 Alestes dentex | reverse complement strand
CTATTTCTCTCTCTCTCATTCAGCCACTGGGAATTTAAGGTTTAGGTATAGATTATCAGGCATTATACCAAGTGGAGCTGGTATAAGGAGCTGGTATAAGGTATAGTTGGTCTGTGATGCTAAGCAGTGTGTGTGTGTGTGTGTGTTCCAGGTTAGCAGAGTGAGAGCAGTGGAAGTATGAGGCACATGACTCCAGAGGGAATGTGTGGTATTCATGTCACCCTCCATAACCTTCCAGCTATGACATATGCAATGTTCAGCCCCTGTTATATAACCACCAGTATGCACGTCATCTTCTCTTTCCCTCTCTCTCACACACCCTCTCTCTCTCTCTCTCTCTCTCTCTCTTTAGTTTGTCCTGCGGGCGTATGACTAAGGGATGGTTATCAGTCTCCTTTTATGTCTTTCTGTTCTGCTCGGCTTTAACGGGAGAGAGAGTGAGGTTATGTGTGTCAGATCACTGGGACAGAGAGATTTGATGAGAGAGAGAGAGAGAGAGTGGAAGAACAGGAAAAAACGCCTAGTTGCGTCAGAGATGTGCTTAATAAAGCTTGCATTAAAACGTCAGTGCTGCTATGAGACAACATGGTAAAATCCCTGATATTAAACTTATAAAAGCGACTTCTTTTGTAAAGGCCTCTGGCACATATACCCTACATGTCCAAAAGTTTGTAGACACCTGCTGCAGTACCAGCCTCTGCTTTCTGGGATGGTTTTGCTCAAGATGTCAGAACATTGCTGTGAGAACTTGATCACAGCCATGAGAACATAAGTGAGGCTGAGTGCTTATATCACTCAGGGGCTCCTGAATGATCAGATGTTGTGTTGTGCAGAGAACAAAAACATTTTGTGATTTATATCTGAACAAAAATACCTTCAAATCGGTGCAAGTCTACAAGGTACCAGTGATGGGAATCAAGTCGAAAAGAGTCGATTCTGTGAATACAGGTCGACTCCAGGCCAGTGACTCACAGTCTAAATGCTTGGACTCAACTCTTGGACTCTGCGTTTCACAGCGATTGGCTGGAGGGACACTTTGACAGGTGTGTGTTTAATTTCAATTAGTTTGTTTGATTAAAGCTGTTAGCATGCGCCAGCCATCTCTAGCCTTATCTTAAAATGTGGGCAGGTGATCTTTAGGATAGGTTCCTTTCTGCTGTATCTCTTCATCAGTGGCTCTGAAGCTGTCTAGATTAAAACAAATGTAATGGACTAGGTCTCAGTATTTTATAGTCTGTAGCAACACACTATTTAGTCACAAAAACTTGAACTATTTGTTTTTTTCTTTAGTGACTGACATTCACTTTGTGTTGATCAGGAAAAAGAAAAGTATCGCTCAGTTCTTCAGCATCACACAATTCCTTCTGGTTTATGTGTCACTGGACAAAATTTTATTCTTCAACGGGATACTGATCCCAAGCATCTTCCAAACGGAGCCAAAATGTATATACAGTCCAAAGAAAAGCAGAAAAGTTTTGAGAATGACATGTTGGCCTCCCCAGTCTCCAGAACTTTCTTCCATTGAGCTGCAGGGACAAGCTGGACCAATAAGACAGAAACGAGCGTCCAGCAAATGAGACAGAACTGTTTGCTGCTTGAAACGCTGCTAGGAGGGTTTGGACACAGGTCATTTACAAAAAATGCCGGAAAGGATGTTGCAAATCTGTACTACTCATACATAAGCTTTCCATTACATTAAAACCAGTCAGCATACGGGACTTGCTGATGTCTTGGTGCAGAAACCTCAGCACATCTTCGCAGGTCCTGTGGAGTCCATGCCTCGACAGATCAGAGCTGTTTTGAGCGCATGGTGGGATTCTATACAATATTAGGTAGGTGATTTAAATGTAATATCTGATTGGTGTGTATATTCACACCTCCAGGGTTGGGGGATTGAATCTGGGTCCTGGGTCCTGGCCCGTGACCCTAATAAGGAATAAGCAGTTACAGAAAATGAACGAATAAATTCTATATATATATGTGCATGTACAGGGCAGGAAGCAAATTCAGATGGTGCGTGACTAGAAAGCAGAAACGACTGATGAATTCTACTCTCCTTTCCATTCTTCACAGCCCTACAACACTGTCCTGGCGGCTCCTGTTAATAAGCACTATTTTTATACTCCCTATTCCTAGCAGTTAATTCACTAAGAACAGATTCAAGTGTGTGTGCATGTGTGTGTGTGTGCTTGTTAAAGGTGAACTGATCTTTTATCCTGTACTATTTGCAGGTCTGGGTCAGGTGTGTGTGCATGTGTGTGTGTGTGTGTGTGGGTGTTTCTGCATAAGTGTGACTGTAGCAGTGCTGATGCAGCGCAGCATTCTAGGTTAAAGCTATTTTCGCTACAGTACAGACTCTATTCTCGCTGCTGCCGAGTTAAGACTGTGTGTGAGTGTGAGTGTGTGTGTTAGATTTGAGTTATAACAGCCTCCTCTAGATTAAGGTAACTGGGTTGAGTGTGCCTCAGCCAGACTGGATGGTGCCTGAGCTTTCAATAGCTCCTGCTCCGTTTAGCGAAGAGCCTCACGCCAGAAAAGAGCTGATGTCACTGACCATGAATCAGAGTGACCAGCCAGCTGTTGGCACGGAGGACTCCACTTGCTGGTGGCCAAGTTAGCATGTTCTGTTGAGCTGTTTTAGTCACTGAACAGCAGCAAACACTCTCTCATCATCGTCCAGCACTCACCAGTGTCACACAGACTCCTGCGTTAGCGTAGCTGCTAGTGACGCTGAAGAGGCTTCTCATCCCTATTTACATTTCTGTGTTTTAGGCCAGCTGATTAAAACACATTCTCCTTGCTGTGATGCAGCACGACGATGACTGTTCAAAACAACAGTGGGCAGATTAAATAATCAAGATCAGGGGATTAGGGAATGTGCGACAGACCCTGCAACCCTGCTGTGAAGATTGGACAGACTTCTCTGTGAGGACTTTGACAGAGTCAGATTTCCACATAGAATTATAAGAGAATCAGTAACGAAACTGAGGCCACAGCTCATCTGTAGCTTTCTGAGGCTAAGAGTTGGGCTAGAGTAGAGCAGAATATGCACACACACACACACACACACACACAGAAGACCATGGATACACCACACCGCTCTGTGTGAGTTTGTGTTCTGAGTCTTTTTTCCACTTTCAACACAGCCCAAACCGGATGGTCTTTAAATTCAATTCATCTTTGCTCGGAGATTTCCAAACCGCCGGACCCCCCACCCCTTCTGATGTCAGTGGTTATTTAACAGGATGAGTCAGTCTGATATAATGATGGAGCAAAATACTGAATATAATCACATTAAGGACACACACACACACGCACACACACACACACACACACACATGCCACTCCCTCTGAGAGATGCATAAGCCATTACACAATAGTGATGGCACAATCTGATTGGTTGTTCTATTTTTTATGTTTTTTTTTCACACTAACTGTAGCGCCGGTTGCTAAGTAACAGCTGGCTTTACCCTGGAGCTGACTATGATTTTCTACTTTAGCAAAGCGAAGCCCTTAGAGGACGTTATTAAGATCATTTTAAACTCTGAAGAAGAGTGTGACAGCAGCCCTGAATCACATCCAAAGTCTGTCAGAACCCTCAGTAAACATTAAGCCATAACATAATTATTTTCTTTGCTCAACCAACCCGCCGGTGAAACTACACGTGTCTTCTGAGTGTTTATGTTGAGTGTTGATGCTGGTAAAATAGTGGCAAATCTGAACTTAATCCGATTTCTTTGGGGACTTTTTTTGCCTCACAACACCCGCATGTATCCCTCCACCATGACTGGGTTTGGGTTTGGACCTAAATCTTCTCAAAATGTCTCAGGCATCAGGCAGAGACACATTCATAACCTTTTCATAGATCATCATTTTTGGAGGGGCTTTTAGAAGCAGACGTCTGGTTCCATTCACCACCACTGTGAGCAATTCCGAGTCGGTGAGTTTCTCCAGAATAGAAGTTTCACACCAAACCTGCTCTGAGTGAATGAGCTTAATGGTTTTATGATGTAGTTCTGAAACATTAGTGGACATTAATGGGTTGTGCTCCAAATGTTCATGATTAGAAGTATTTGGCTGTGTTTTGCTTTACAGTCTGTGAGAAAGTGGAAGTCTCGCCTAGCTTAGATTTATTTCCCAAACTCTAGTGCTGGAGAGATTTAATCAAACTGATTTCAAGCCGGCATTGATTTATCCGAAGTTGCCTGTGGCTACAGCGCAGTCGAATGTTTAAGCAGGATGACTGATTACTGTGTGATTTCTTTATTTTAACCTTAATAAATAAATCAATCTCTTCAGCCGGCGTCAACACATCATAAATTATTCAGCTTTACATTCACCACATTCAGTTTCACTTCATCAATATTAAAACAACCCAAACACTCTCCATAATTGCTGCTGGGGAAATGAAAACGTGTGTGTGTGTGTGTGTGTGTGTGTGTGTGTGTGTGTGTGTGTGTGGTGTTCAAACCTGTCTAGTGTTCTGACATTGTTACAAGCAGCTTCCAATAGTTCAGGTGCCCTGTGAAGTAAGTAAGTATTTTAGAGATGTTGCATCAATGCATTGTGGGTAATGTAGTTTACGAACAACAGTAAAGTTGGGTGAACTCCTGTGGACATAATTTTAGAGAATGACAATGTCCTCCTGCGTGCCTGTGTGTGTATGTGTGTGTGTGTGTGTGTGTGTGTGCTGTGTTATGATTGGAATTGTCAAAACTTGTAGAAGTTGTAACAATTTTATTCTTCATAGTGTTTGTAGTGTATGTCTGTATTGTATGTGTGTGTGTGTGTGTGTGTGTGTGTGTGTGTGTGTGTGTGTGTGTGTGTGATATTTGTATTCTGCTGTGTCAGAGCACCACACTGCTGACTCATTCCAGCCCACAGAAAAAGACATTATTGCCTCATAATGTTACCATGGTAACAAGGACAGAAAGACAGGGGAGTAGAGAGGGTGTGTGTGTGTGTGACACACTGCAGCATCACTTCACACCCTTCTATTCGTCCTGAAAGAGAGAGAGAGAGAGAGAGGGACACACACACACACACACACACACACACACACACACACACACACACGCACGCACACATATGTGACATGCCAGATTAAGCCTCCTTCTCCCATAGCTTCATAGTCCAGTCTTCATGTCCGTGGTAGACACTTTCAGTAGTGGACCGGGGTCAGTATGGGCACTTTGACCGGTCTGCAGCTCCATACACAGCAAACTGTGATGCATTGTGTGTTCTGACCTCTTTCTGTCAGAACTAGCATGAACTTTTTCATCAGTTTGTGCTACCGTAGCTCTTCTGTGGGATCAGACCAGACAGTCTAGCCTTCACTCCTAACTCGCATCAGTGAGTCTTGAGTGTCAGTTGTTCTTCATTGGAGCACTTTTGATTCGTACCGACCTGCTGTTCTGGAGACCCAGCTGTCTAGACATCACTGTGTGTGTGTGTGTGTGTGTGTGTATGATATCCATAATGGATCCATAAAAGTTTATAGAAGGAAAACATTTCTTTATCTCTTAATGTGTCATGGAAGTCTGGATAGTATGACTTTAAGAGTGTAAGAGTGTAAAGGTCAGCTGGTGTTTAAAAAAAGAAATAAAACATCTACAAAAATAAATTTTCCGGGTTTTGTTCTGACTTGAATTATTACTGTTAATCATTATACATCATTCTATAGAATGACAGAGGTGTGTGTGTGTGTGTGTGTGTGTGTGTGTGTTACCAGTTCCCACAGTGTCATGTTGACCTACATAGAGAGTTAATGCAGCGTAGGAGCAGATGAATAATGCAGGACTGAATCACACACACACACACACACACACACACACACACACACACACACACATACACACAGGATGCAGGGTAATATATATCCCCAGTAACACGTTTGGGTTTTTTTTGTTTTTTTTTTAAGAACAGCTGTTTTCAGGTATTTATATTTACGAGTGCAGAGCTCTGAGATCACAAATCAAATCTAGGAATTTTTCCATTTAAACCTGGAACTGAACAACAAAGGCTTCAGTGTTAAAAAAAACCTGAAAGATAAAAGTTATGATAAAATAGGAGGAAGACATAGATTCTGGTGTAATGGGAGACTGGTGGTGCTGCTGTGTTGAGGCTGGGTTGTGTTAGGAGTTAAGTGTTTTGAGTCTGTTTGTCTGAGAGTCCAGTCGACTCTCAGGTTTATCTGGTCTGATCTGCTCATCACAGTCTGATCAGACCTGCAGGCCCACCTGGCACTGACTCTCCCTACAGCAGAAGGAGAACTTCACCAAATACTGAGAAATTCTGAAATTCCTGTGGAGGTTCAGACTGTAGGACCCCGCTATATTTCAACAAAAACTCCTCAGTGGTGCTTTCTCTCTCTCTCTCTTTCTCTCTCTGCCTATCTCTTTTCTTTCTGTCTTTCTCTCTCCCTTTCACTCTCTCGCTTTCTCTCTCTTTTTCCCGCTGTCTGTCTCTATACTCTCTTTCTTTCACTCTCTCATCCTTTCCCTCTTGCTCTCTCTCTCTCTCTTTTCCCCCCTTGTCTGTCTCTATTCTCTCCCTATTCTCTCTCTCTGTTTCCTTTGCCCTCTCTCTCTCTCTCTCTCCCTCTCCCTCTCTCTCTCTCTGTTTCCTTTGCCCTCTCTCTCTCTCTCTCTCTCTCCCTCTCCCTCTCTCTCTCTCTCTGTCTCTTTATCTCTCTCTGTGATGAAACCTTGTTAAATTAAAAACAGGACAACATAATTATAATCTGTTACCTTCATTAATTCGTTTGGGGCCTTTACTTCTTTTCATTGTGTACAATAGACCCATAAAACACACACACACACACACACACACACACACTCACACACACACATGCACATACACACACACAAAGCTATTGTGGGGGCTTTCACCTGATCTAATGTGAGATGATTAGGCAGTTAATTGAGTTTAAGCCACAGCCTGGATAATTATGCATTTATGAATGAAACATGTACTCCACACACACACGCGCGCGCACGCGCACGCGCACGCACGCACGCCCGCACGCACACAAGCGCGCACACACACACATACAATGTAAAGGCTCCAAGAAGAACCTTTACATTATGTAAACTTTCTCTATGATCTTTAAAAGGTTCTTTTTCTGCCGGAATCTCTTTTCCAAATAAATTTGGAACTTCAACGAACAGAAAAGTGTCCAGACCCAAAGCCCTCTGTGCGGAATGAAGACTGGGTTATGTGACTAATAATGTAATTAATTATGTAATTACATATGAATTACTGCTTAATGTCCAGGCTTCAGCAACCCATGACCCTCGTTTCAGTAAAATCAGACACAGTTTTGCCCCCTCTGTGCCCAGGTGTGGGGGGGGGTGACATGTGGCACAGCTGTTACAGGACGTTTCCCTCAAAGGCCTAAAACTCTTCTTACAGTCTTTCTTCTTAGCTGGACGAGTGGCATGCCCTCCCATCCCAACAGGAGGCACTTGAGTGAATCTGCTGCTCCTTTGTTATTCGAGCCCTCGTGGCTTTAATGAAGCTTGTAGGGCTCTCTAAAACCATAATCAAGAGCACTCATGAATAATGCATGGCTTTAAACCACGCTGCCAGGCTGAGCGATGCTCTGTTCGGACCACTTGTGAAATTAAAAACACACCACGTTCACAGTCCGCTCCTTCACTGAAGATTTCACACGTTTATCATGAAAAACTGCGTTCAACGAAAAAAGGGCCAAACCAGGATGCACCATCGTCTGATCAGGCCAGCGATGTGTGTGCGGCTTGGCTTTTCATCGTCTGCTCTTCTGATCATCACTGTGTTCGACGCCTTCACTTGGATTTAAAGACTTCATATCTTTTTACATTTTCTTCATTTTGCCATTCACTGTGGCCTTTTAATGGTAATATATACTTCTAACTTAAGTCCTGATCCAGTGAAGAAACAGGTGCAGAAGATTCCAGATGATCAGGCAGTGATCAGTATACTGGTGGTGCTGAACTCTTTTATCTAGGCACCTTGTGTATATATAACGCTATGCACTCACACACACATTTTTTTTTTTTTTTTAATTTAGATTTAGATTTTATTTGGTTTTATTAAGTCTAAAAGTGCATGAATGTGACAGTCAGAGGAAAAATATCATGACTTTTTCTGTGAATGGCTGTGGAAATGTGTGCAAATAGCAAATATGGCACCTTGAACTGCTGTTTATCACATCTAAACTTTTCAATTAGCTCAGTGAAAATGATTCCCGCTTGCTGTGCCTCTAAGTGACTCTTCTTCATTAAGCCCTCTTCATCAAGCCTGGGCAATCAGAAGTGATGTAAACAGCCACAGTAAGTGGATCTGAGTTTTCTGTTCGAGATTATGATAGAACAGAGGTTCTGAGGCCGAACGCAGCATAATATGAACCAAAGCAGGGAGTTTCTGACTGAGATCCTCAGTGTGACTGGGAAGCTTAACCATACTGTCAAACCTTCTCTGTAACTTTAGAACGAACTGGGGTTTTGTGATCTCCTCTGTGACATCACAAAGAAACTGAAGTATAGAGAAGATGATAAGGAACTTGAGTTCCTTTGTAAAGTCACAGAAGAGATAATGGGACTTCGGTTCCTTTGTGATGTCACAGAGGAGATGAAGGCACCTTGGTTCTATTGGGATGTCATTACAGAGATGATGGAACTCCTGTCACTTTGTGATGTCATAGAGGAGTTGATGGTAACTTGGCTCCTTTGTGACATCACAGAGGAGACGATGGGACCTCAATTAATTTGTCATGTCATGAAGCATAAAACCTTAGTTATATTTTTTCTCATGTTATTCATTGTAGTTTGTTCAGCCCAGGCTGCATTTTCGAATTAGGCACAATACAAGACAGAACAATATCAGAACAGAGATAGTTTACATATGCCATTCTAAAACGCATTGTAGCAAAAAAATTGAATTACAGGGGGCTGAAGACAGTCATGTAAAACTAAATGATGTGAGGTTTTGGTACATAAACACATATAAATGCCAAAATTGGACCTCATGGGGAAAAAGTAAACATACGACACGAGCCCTTAGAATTCAGGGTTTTTTTGTATTTTTCTGCCTTCTGCAGTGACGCAGGACTTGAAGACAGATTGTGAGAGTTGTAATTCACTCCAAAGAGTACACGGCAGTCGAGGGATTCATCACAGTGTGTTTTCTTGTGTGTGAGAGATGACACACACACTCTCCTCATCCAGTTTTGGCCACAGGTTGTCTGTATAAACAGTAAAAGTGAAAAAAAAACACAGCATGTAGAGTGTGTGTGAAAGAGAGAGAGAGTGTGTGTTAGAGAGAAAGAGAAAAAGAAAGTGCAAAAAGGAAACAAACAGAAAGAGAGGGAGAGAAATAGAGAGAGAGAAAGAGAGGGAGATACATGAAAAACAACAGTGTGACAGATATGCCTTCAGTAAGATGAAATAAAACAGAGAAATTAAGAGGTTTAGCAGAAATAAGAAGTGAAAGAATGCTAAGAGAGAGAAAGAGAGAGAGAGAGAGAAAGAGAGAGAGAGAGAGAGAGTAAGATTAGCAGTCTGCCCTGGTGCTGTTTGTTTCCCCCTCCAGCTGAACTTCACCTGCTGTTTATGGTCGCGTGCCTACTCTGTTGGCCGTTGGAGGAAGTGGAGAGGTGCAATCAGTTATTAATTAACAGACGAGGCGAAACGTGATGAGAAGTGTGTCAGAGAGTGCTGGTAAACAAAGTCATAAGCGAAGCGGAGAGCGGTGTGGCGAGAGGCTAATACAGTTAATGACCTCGTTTCCCCCGTTACACGCAGGCCCTTCATCGACGGGAGAAAATCGCCAGTGGCATCGGACTCTTCACTCTCGTGGACGTCCTTCAGGGTCACTCAGGCGAATCAACAACTGGATCCGGTGAGTACAAGCAGCTGCTGGCTTCATGTGCTCCTGCCAGATGGACGGTGAGAGGGAGAGGGAAGATGGAAAATGTGGGATAACGCCTGGGAAGAGCTTTGATAACAGAAGTAGCTTTGCGTTGGGTTGTTAACAGAGTGGCTGGTGCTGGTGATGTTTTCCGTTGTATGTTTCAGTGCGATTGTACCAAAAAACAAGTTCAATCTGGCGCCCCCTGGTGTTAATGGCACTGAACAGTAGCTCCCTCTTGTGTGATGAACGGAGAACATCGCTCCTAAATTCTAGTTGTGTTGGGCCCCACCACCTCCAGGTCACTGTTGCAATGAGAAGATGAAGCGCGACAATCCTTCTGGTCTCAAAAAGAGAAAAACAACTAAATAATCCATCTTTTACTATTTAACCTCTGCTACCTCCATGACAACCACCCACCACCCCTGGTCAAAGAATAGTCCACCCCCACCACTGTTTTGCGTATGACCCCAGGGTCTCCAGGACTGACTTTGCTCAGTATATATGTTTATATACACTAAAAATGCACCAGCAAAACAACATTATTTATCTCTGCAATAATTGAAAAGTTTTAAGAGGAAAATGAAACAATTATTTAAAATAACTGAATATAATAAGAGTAAGGTGTAATGGGCTCCCATCCAATCAGTTACTTGTTATTATGCTGTAGCCCAACATTGCTTGTTGTTTTTTGTCTTTTTGATGCTCCATGCAGCTGAACAGTGTTCTACAACAGCAGTTCTCAATCTCTTTGGGTGTGTGTGTGTGTTTTATGTGTGGGCGGGATCGTATTCGTACTGTTTGTATTTTCATTTTCAATCATTCATTATTAGTGGTGCTGCAGAATAATACGTGTCAGTGTGTTTGTGTGTATGTGTGTTTGTGAGTGAAAGCTGACATTAAACATTTCCAATGTTTACCCAGTGAGTCGTAAGGCGTGTAACTCGCCGAAGCCTCAAAAATGCCATGCTGAACCAATTTACTGTGTTTACTTACATTTAGATTTATACAACTTTTTACAGTCTAACCTTTTAGACTGTAATCACCAACATCTCAAACAGCTGCTTATTTTAAGTACATTTCAATTGACTTTAGCAGCCTTTCTGTACAACTGGAGTCCAAACTCGTCCCATTTTAACAAAGGGACACTTTCTGTCCCCGCACTTCACCTCCGAGCCTTTGAACTGATCATGGGGATTTAAATTGATATCACAACTTTTTTTGTAGTCGTGGAAGTAACCATTTACCTTGTTGAAAGTTTAAATGTTTTGTTTAACCCTTGCTGAGTTCTTCTCCCTGGTTGTGTCTCTCTCTTTGCATTGAACGATGTGTTTATTCTTCGGGTGACTGAATAAATTTTTGACATTATTTCCACCTTTGGTTGGTAGCAAGTCTTGTGTCATTTAAAAAGGCTCTTCACACGTGCACGTTGGAACGGTTATGGTTCCGGCGGTAACAGCCCCAAGTCAAATCCTGTTTAACTGCTGGTTTAAAACATGAAGTCTGTTAATAATATCATAGCTGACCTTCTACTCCTTGTGGTTAACGCTTAGCGTTAGCGACATGCAAGCAGTGCTTGCGTCGCACCTTCACTCCCCTGCTCTTTGCACCTCATCACTAATTCAGTGCTGATTAAAAGAAGGCGAAGGGTTCAAGGTTTCGTATCTCCAGGACTGGTTTAATCACATGCTTTTCTTTAGTAAAATCCCAGCTGAGTGTGCAGTCTAACACACTCACTCCTCCTCTCCCTCTCTCTCTTTCTCTCTCTCTCTCTCTCTCTCTCTCCCTCTCTCTCTCTCTCGCCCTCACTTGCTCGCTCACTCCTGTTCCACTGACCCATATTCAGCAGAGGAGTGTGTACAGCCACTGTCAGCCAGCGCCGACATGAAATTAACATCAAACACCAGATGAAAAAGGAAAAAAGAGGAGGGAGGGAGTGAGAGAGAGAATAGGAGATCGCTGCAGTGTTTAAAACTAAAGCCTGTCAACCTTACCGTGAAATTAATGTCAGACAACAAATGAAAAAAGCAAAAAGAAATAGAACAATTGCTGTTTCATTAATCATCAAATTGATGACAGGAAGAAAAAGCCACAGCTGAGCACCTCCTTACAACACTGGAAAACACCCAGAGTAACGTTACAGACGAGGTCAAACCTGTTTGCTATACCAGAATAAACTTAACACACACATACACACACACCCATGCACACACACACACACGTTTGTGTAGATTTGTAGTTTTACTCCAATATGTTATAGGTTATATATATGTGTGTGTGTGTGTGTGTGTGTGTGTGTGTGTGTGTGTGTGTGTTGTGTTGTGTTTCTGTGTATTACATATATATATTTATGTACTGTAAACATACATTTACATCTTTTGGGGGGGGGGTAAGCACATTATGATTTTGTTGGTCCTGTTGGTCTGCCCTGTTTTCCTGTACTTTTACATGAATGTCGGGATATTTCTGTCCTGAAAATGTTAGGAAACACACACACACACACTCAGCTGAAACCTGGTGCGGATCCTTTGTGTGTTCTGCTGGTGTGTGTGGCGCTTGCTGTGGTAAGTGATGGACATGTTGGCTCCATGTGTTGGGACTTTGCTTCTGATGGAAGGCTCTGTTCTCCATGGCAACGGCCTGGATCTCACTCTGATCTGGCTCTTTATAGAACTACAATATTCCACACTCAGCATCCTAACAAAGCAGAAAGATTCATCATTTTCAGTCATTCCTCTTTATAAACTCTGTTTATACACTGGCTTCAACCTGTGCTTCTATTCACAACATTTACTGAATTATTTATAATAGTTACTGAATAATTACTAGCAGTTGCTGGATAATTCATAGTTAATACTGAATCATTCATTGTAGTTATTGAACAGTTTTTAGAAGTTGCTGAATAATTCATAGTCAACTCTGAATAACTAATGCTAGATGCTGAATAACTCATAGCAGATACATAAGGGTAGATACTGAATAATGTATAGTAGAATTCAGTGGTAAGTAGTCTTAAAGGTCCCATGATGTGCTGCTTTTGTATGCGTTTATATAGGTCTTAGTGGTCCCCTAATACTGTATTTGAAGTCTCTTTCCGAAATTCAGCCTTGGTGCAGAATTACAGCCACTTCGAGCCAGTCCCACAATGAGATTTCCCTAGGACGCACCGTTTCTGCGTCTGTGGCTTTAAATGATAATGAGGAGGAGAGAGGCGGGGCGAGGAGGAGAGAGGCGGAGCAAGGTGGAGGGTGGGGGAGGGGCCAGCTCATCTGATCACCTTGGTTTGCAGAGGTGCTCACTCAGAATCATTTCAATGAGAGGAAAGGCAGATATCACGCGCGCCACAACACTAACCGCAGCACGGTTATCCAAATAACAAAGAAGTACAACACTCGAGTTAATGTGTGTATTCCCACACCATTCACACACATACCTGATGCTATCTACCTTTACATTGTTCGCCGCAGACATACAAAACTTTAGGAAGTTGTGTCGGCGCATTTCCAGAGAAAATAAAATGAACCCACTGGTTCTTCAGAGGCTCGCATGAAGGAACTAAAAAATACAAAATTCTCAGGGCGGGCAAAGCATGAGAAAGGGGAGGTAACCTTTCCCCTTATGACGACATAAGGGGAAAATTTCAGATCAGGCCATCTGAGCTGTCATTCTCTCAAAGGTGGAGCAGAATGATCAAGGCGCTCTTTACACCTATCGCCATTTCTAGCCACTGCAGGACCATAGGCAGGCTAGGGGAACTTGTATTAATGTTCAAAAATCTCATAAAGTGAAATTTTCATGCCATGGGACCTTCAAGATTAATAATTCAATAAGCCTGCAATTTTAGGGCAGTTTACAGTTGAGTAAATTTTTTGAGTGCCATTGATTTTTGATTAGATATTTTAGGCCTCACATCAGAACTTCAGAACTGCAGCACAGAACATCCGAGACATAATTTGTCTGATACATAAATGCTGTATTGAGATGTGTGTGTGATCTGGTAAACCTGAAGCTTGCAAAATCAGCGCTGCACTCTAAAAGTGTCCTCATTTAAACCACACAGGGGTCTAAGTTCTGCCCAAAGTTGCCACAGCCTTTCGCTGCCGAGGGAGAGGGAGAGAAGGGGGGGGGGGGTTAGAGCACGTTATATATACACATCCCACACCCTGTGATTGCAGAAATAGCTCCATGCCCGTTGTTGTAATAGTCCTGGTTTTCTGATGTGTCACTGTTTCACAGGCAGCTTTTCTGGACTGTTTGCATGTTTCTGTGTATCTGCGGCCTCCAGGGATTTCCCCATCAAACACTGCTTTCACTTCTCCTGCAGAGCAGCTGTTTTCATGGCTGGAGATTTTCAGCATTGTTTTCCTCATTAGCATTCTCATTCCAGTGTTAATGAGTGTGTGTGTGTGTGTGTGTGTGTGTGTTCACTGGACTCTCCGTTTAGATATCCAGTAATGATCTGTAACGCACTGTTAGAGACGTACTGATTGAGTGTGTGTGGGCACTGAAATGGCCACTAGTCCCAGTTAAAGAACAGCGCCTCATTTACTGTTTACACGAGAACTATAGATATACCACCACATTCAACGTGTGTGTGTATGTATGTATGTGTGTATGTGCGTGTGTGCGTGTAGCACAGCCGGCTCCTAATGATGTCGTTAGCTGAGTATTGAGCTACTGACTGACCTACTTTCCGTACTTCTCCTCAGCTCAGCGCGTATTTTCAACCCGTATTGCGGCGAGCCCCGCCCCTCGCCTGCGCTCCGATTGGTTACTGGCTCATACTCGCGAGCCCTCCGCCGTTGTGGAACGCCAAAGCCCCGCCCTTGCTCAGCTCTGATTGGCCTGGAGTTAACACCAACGTTCTAGAGCGCCGAAGCCCAGCCCTCTCATTGATTGAGCTTGGTTTTTAGTTTATGTACTCAAGAAGCACGTCGGTCTAGAACGCCATGGTCTTTTTAAGTCCTATAGAGAATGCAGACGACATGTTCTCCGTTCTAGAACGCCAGATCTATAGCGACGCGTTCAAGAACGCCGGTGAGCCAATCCGAGCGCGGCGAAGACCGTCGCTCTAGCCAATCAGAGCGCGGGAGGTCGGGGCTAATCTGAAAACGGGTGGAAAATGAAAAAAAAAAACCTTCAGCACCGGTGTTTACAGTCACCAGCATCGGATGGCGTGTTAAAGCTGAGAAACCGGAACGCGGAGTTTTGTGGACTCTTTTTCAACCGTTTTATCACTTTTGCCTCTGTTTAAAATTTATCTACGTGAAGGCTGGCGCGAGCTAACAGCGCGGACTGTACCTCTTCAGTTTTCTCCGGAATAATATAGAACAGGAGGATGAAATGTGCTCTGTCCGCAAGAGTGAAGCATGGAGCGCCGGAGAGGGGTCCAGCCTTTAATACGAGGTATGTCTAAAGAAAAACGCTCTGGTGCTGTTTTTTTCCACGCGTGCACACCGTGACATAGTTTAACCTGCGTGCCGTGTGTGCACGCATTAGACGCGTGCGTCTTGCACGCAGAAGATTGATGTTGCTTTGAGGAGAGAGCAGGCGCGCTCTCTTTTCTTTCTTTATTTTTAAAGAGAAAAACAGATGTTGGGCTGTAAGAGAAGAGCTTAAACTCTTCTTAGTCCTGGTCTTCAATCCAGCGCTGCGGTTTTACCACTCAGTCCTCGGAGCGTCCGCGCGGCTGGAAGAGCTCGAGCGAGAGACAGGAATGCGCGTTAAGTGGGTCAGAGCGAGGCACACACACACACACACACACACACACACTCACATACATATACATACTTACTCTCTCTCTCTCTCTCTCACACACACACACACACACACACATATACACACAAACACACATTTACAGAGTTGACTGAGGTTTGGACTTTAAATTAAAACCACCTGCCTAATAGGTGTAGGTGGGTCCCCATCACCCCCAAAACAGCTCTGACCCCTCCAGTCATGGATTCCACGAGACCTCTGAAGGGGTGCTGTACTATCTGCACCAAGTCATTGGCAGCAGGTCCTTTAAGATGTGAGATGGGGCCGCCATGGATTGGACTAGTTTGTCCAGCACGTCCCACAGATGCTCGATCAGATTGAGATCTGGATAATCTGGAGGCTGAATCAACTTCTTGAACTCTTTGTCATGTTCCTCAAACTGTTCCTGAACGATGTCATTAAGCAATAAGAAAAGGTGTAGGAAGATCACACCAGTCCTCCTTCTTCCAGTGCTCCATGCTCCAGTTCTCATTGCTCACATACTGACTGTAGTGGTGGCAGTGGACTGGGGTCAGTATGGCCACTCTGACTGGATCAGTGAGAATTGGGGGCCTGTGACCCTGACGATGGTTCACTGGTTGTCATTCTTGGAGCACTTTTGGTAGGTACTAACCACTGCATACTGGGAACACCCCACAAGACCTGCCGTTCTGGAGATGCTCTGACCCAGTTGTTTAGTACGGCTGTTATCAGAGTGTCACAGGTCCTTACACCCATTTTTCCTGCTTTCAGCATCTGCTTCAAGAACCGACTGTTCACTCACTCCCTAATATGGAGTATATAGTCAGTTACTGTGGACAGCGGCTTCTCTTGGCTTCGAAAACAACACACTTACCAGAGAAGCCAATGGGCAGGTGCTTCAGCCTGTGTTAAAGGGCCCTCAGCGGAGCAATCTAATGATATCAGGCTTTAATGAGCGAACACAGGTCAATCTCATGTTTAAATACGAAGAGAACATCATTCATCCTGTTTAAGAGGAGTTTGTTTACTTTTAAATGTTGGTTCTTGTTTGCCTGTTCTAACCTTTAAAAAATGAAATACTGTGTTGTATCATGTATCAAGACAATGTTTTGAAGAATAATGATATATTCTTAACGTTGTTTTACAGTGGCTGGTATATAAAGTACTGTTCAAAAGTGTTAAATAGTATTTAAAAACTGTAGTAAATGTTTTTTTAAACATACAAAACTAAATAAACTGAAAAAGCATAAATACAAATGACATTATACAGTCAGTGCAGATTTTTATTTATATATGTGTGTTCCTTGTGGAAGTCCAGTATTACTTGTAGCTCCATCAGAAACCTGATTCGAGTCAATCAGTCCTTCATTAAATTAAATCAGGAGCTGCTGATGGAGTTTCACAATCCAAACAACATCTGGAGGAACCAAGGAGTAATCTGGAACAGAACCTGTGTTCTCCACACCAGCTCACAAAATATCAACTACTTTTTTACAAACAAAACAGATCTTGATACTTTTTTACTGCTTTCATGTTTGTTTGCGTGTATTCTAATGTTAACTTTGCTAAAAGAAGGATGCATTAAATATCACGCGCTGAGAAAAATGGCTTTAAACAATTTGCGTAAGACTCTTGCACAGTACTGTATGTGATTTCAAAACAGGCCGTTTTTGCAGCTTAATTTCCATGTTTTGGGAGCCTGGGGAGTGAGGGCTGTTCTGGAGTTTTGACAGTGTTTATGTTGTGTGTAGTATATCATTCTACTGCTACACTCAGGAACACTCTGTTGTTATTGGTTAGACTGAAGGTGGTGACACAGGAATCAGCCTTATGTATCTTATATATCATTTTAGGTTTTAGATATTGACTGTAGAGCCATAATGTAACCCAGTTTCAATCAGTTCTAGATACAGCACTGACTGTAGAGCCGTAGTGTAACCCAGTTTCAGTCAGTTCTAGACACAGCACTGACTGTAGAGCCACAGTTTAACCCAGTTTCAGCCAGTTCTAGATACAGCACTGACTGTAGAGCCGTGGTGTAACCCAGTTTCAGTCAGTTCTAGATACAGCACTGACTGTAGAGCCGTAGTGTAACCCAGTTTCAGTCAGTTCTAGATACAGTGTCAGCCAGTTCTAGATACAGCACTGACTGTAGAGCCATAGTGTAACCCAGTTTCAGTCAGTTCTAGATACAGCACTGACTGTAGAGTCGTAGTGTAACCCAGTTTCAGTCAGTTTTAGATACAGCACTGACTGTAGAGTCGTAGTGTAACCCAGTTTCAGTCAGTTCTAGACACAGCACTGACTGTAGAGCCATAGTTTAACCCAGTTTCAGCCAGTTCTACATACAGCACTGACTGTAGAGCCGTAGTGTAACCCAGTTTCAGTCCGTTCTAGATACAGCACTGACTGTAGAGCCACAGTTTAACCCAGTTTCAGCCAGTTCTAGACACAGCACTGACGCTAGAGCCATAGTTTAACCCAGTTTCAGCCAGTTCTAGATACAGCACTGACTGTAGAGCCGTAGTGTAACCCAGTTTCAGTCAGTTCTAGATACAGTGTCAGCCAGTTCTAGATACAGCACTGACTGTAGAGCCATAGTGTAACCCAGTTTCAGTCAGTTCTAGATACAGCACTGACTGTAGAGTCGTAGTGTAACCCAGTTTCAGTCAGTTCTAGATACAGCACTGACTGTAGGGCCATAGTTTAACCCAGTTTCAGCCAGTTCTAGATACAGCACTGACTGTAGAGCCGTAGTGTAACCCAGTTTCAGTCAGTTCTAGATACAGCACTGGCTGTAGAGCCGTAGTGTAACCCAGTTTCAGTCAGTTCTAGATACAGCACTGACTGTAGAGCCATAGTGTAACCCAGTTTCAGTTGGTTCTAGATACATCACTGACTGTAGAGCTGTATTGTAAGCAGGTTTCACTGTAAAACTGTAAAAAACACAAGCTGGAGTGGGTGCTAATGTCTGTTACAGGCTTCAGCTAGAACATATGGGCCCTTTTACAAGCTTCAGACACCCGTGTTTGATCTAGAACAGCTGAAAAATGTTTATGTACAGAAAGCTCCTTAGCAGAAATTAGCATCATGGAGGTGGGTGGGTTTTGGCATGGATGGCCATCACTGAAGGTCTAGCTCTAATCGTCACAGTTTTCCGCTGCCATCTGCCGCATCCCTCATGTACTGTTTATTAGCACAGGCAGTAATCACAACATGTTCTCCTGTACATAGAACAGAACAGAAAACCGTGCTTATAATGAAGACCAGTGGGCAGAAACTGAATGGACAGGATGCTAAAGAAGCAGCGGGTAGAGGTCAGGCTGAATGAAAAAAAAAAACACTGGAGAATTTTTTAACCCCAAACTCAAACCTGTCCAGGAGCGAAGAAATATTCCTGCTGGAGAATCCACACTTCAGGATGAAGTACTCCGGCATTACTGAGAAATCCTGCTTTGCGAAACCAGCAAAAAACTAAAAACAACTGAGGCTAAGCAGCTGCGTGGGAATTTGTGTGTGTGAGTGTGTATGTATGGAGTGTGAGTAGTGTGCAAGTGTGTGTGTATGTGTGTGTGTGTGTGTGTGTGTGTGTGTATTCTTTGTTGCTGAGGTTTACCTGAAATTAAAACTAATAAAAGATCAAATTCCTGCTTTGCCATGAAATGTCACAGTAATGCAGTGACTATTGTATGTTTCTGCATCTGTCCATACACAGATAAACAGTGTTACTCTAAACATCTCAGGTGTGAGGTAACCCCCTCTCACCTCATTCCTTTCTGACATACCTTCATACTCTCACTCCCATGTCCTGTGTGTGTGTGTGCATGTGTGTGTGTGTGGGGGTGGGGGAGTGCTGTATAACTGTGTTAATATTTAATACAATTGTCAGGTTTACTGTGGTTCCCGCTTCAATACAGCACTAAATAAAGTACACATTTTATGTATGTATGTGTGTGTGTGTGTGTGTGTGTGTGTGTGTGTGTGTGTGTGTGTGTGTGTGTGTGTGTGTGTGTGT
>JBBIGA010144256.1:0-19642 GCA_037576975.1 Alestes dentex | reverse complement strand
AGTAGTTGGTCACACTTAATGGGAAATCTCTCAGTAGTATATGTATATATATATGTGTGTGTGTGTGTGTGTGTGTGGGTGAAGAACCAGAAAGCTATTTCCTCACCCTGTTTTGTGTGAACAATAATCTACCACATAATCTATAGTTATCATAAAGAGTGGGTAACTTTGCTGCCTTCCAAGCAGGACAGTGGATTTTGATTCCTAACCTGGACAACTCACCACACTACACCAAAAAAGTCCTTGGGCAACACTCCCAACACTACATTCGCCTACAACTGTGGTACCCAAAAACCCAAGTCACTTCGGATAAAAGCGTCTAACAGATGCTGTAAATGTAAGATACACAGCAATACATTCACTCATGGGTCACTAATCTGGCTTGTCAGCAGTTTTGAAGAGATTTGGTCATCCCTTCTCAGAGCATCATGAGATTTGACTTTATTTTTCTTCCTCAAATCGAGAGTACCATCTTGAGTGCCATCACACATTTTACATAAAATTAACTCCTCAAGCACATGAGCTTACTGAAAAGAGCGGTATGATTATGCAATACACCGAATTATAGGGAAGGAAACAAATGGCATATGACTTGCGATTCAAATGAAACGAGCGTCATCATCACTCATTCATCGGTGTTGCTGGAAAAAAGAGACTATTTGTGTCTGTGTGTGTGTGTGAGTGCACAGACCTTCACAAAAATTAACAGTGTTCTAATGAACACTCTTCTAACAGTCATTATAATAACATGGGTAGTCCAAATTTCCAAGTTGCTGAGCCATGTTCTAAGACACTGTGAAATACCTGAAATACACATCCCTTCTGGGGGGGGGGCAACCATTATAGCAGCTGCAAAGGGGGACCAACTCCATATTGAAGTCTATGTATTTGAATGCATTGTCATTAAAGTCCCTGTTGGTGTAACGGCCATATAATATAGACAAAAGTAATTGGACACCTGATAACGCATTAACGTGCCCATCCCTAGTTTTTACACTCATTTTCTTAATTTTTTCTGTTACTACAGTGCAGTGTACATTTATGGCCTTTTCTTTTTTCTGTTACTTAGTTGTGTTTTTATGTTCTAGAGTTTGATTTTACGACTCTGTTAGGATGGGTAAGTGACTTAGGCTAGGGTGTGTTTCGACTAACACCAAAATCCGGGTTACGTCACTGTCGGAGGAACAGATCTGTGCCGTAACATAAGGACCCCCTGTATTATATGATTCCCTGTAAAACTGCAATATAAGAAAGTAAAGGATATGTCACTTGAATGTCCTACAGGCTCCATATGTCAAATGTTTCCATATTATCTATTTGGTGTGCCATGTAAGTTTTTTGTAATTCTAGCCTGCACAAGCAATTGTGCATTATTTGTCCACTATGGAATCGGGCACAAGTAACTGGATCCCAAATAGCTCCTTAGTAGACATATTATACTCTGGGTGCAAGAGTCTGTATTTTAAGTTCTGTGTAGTACACTATGTAGGTAGTAGGAAGCTGTTCGAGATTTAGCCCCAGAGTGGAAAAGAGGATGTATAGTCTGGTGCCAGTATTGACATTACGATGGTACTTTGGTGAGAACAAACCACTTAAAAAGTGAATGTTATTGCTTTTAACTTTGCTATATTGTGATATGTTCGTTATTACATGGCAAATAAATTTAAATAGTTAAAACTCTGTTTTGTTAAGCATGATAAAATCACAGAGACCAATTTATTGTCTACTTAAAACAGCTCTAAGAATGATTCTGATTCTAATACATTACCTATTAATAACATTTTCATGAAACTGTGTTCAGTAGTCAGCCCTAACAAAAAAGAGAAGGTAATGTGATAAGGAACTACATGAAATGAATGAATTAATGAATGACTACATGCATGCATACATTCAAACATACATATATAAATAGCAAGTTTTTATAGTGTCAATACACTGCAAACCAAACCAAGTGAATTGCTTTTTTAAATGTTATTCAGTTCTTATGCATGGATTACAAAGTTCCTGTGGATATAGCCTTCAAATAAAGCTACCCATACGTGTCAAATGCATACATGAGATGCAGAGCCTACATAACTATACAACCAAAACACTGGTGGTGCTGCACTATAGTTATCAGATGATAAGTTCTTCTTGTAATAATAATAACCTGTTCGCTATTAATGGCGTTATAGTGCGCAGTCGAAGGTAATTTATGCGGGTGTAGCTTAATGCATCTTAACGGAATTGCAGGGTTTACAGCCTCTAGAATATAAACAAGGAAACCCCTCAGACATTTATGAGCAAGTGACCACATCACTACACCATTTCCTTCCTTGTCAGTCCAGGAGAATTTGTCTCGCTGTGTGTTTTAACAGACTGTCTTTTCATGTTTGACGCTATTTACATTAATGCCACGCACAATGCACTCCTTCACCTTTGTTGGTGCAGGCGAGCGCTTTTAAACCGTTTCTCGGCGCTCCTGTTTGTGTGTGTTCGTCAGGGGAAAACGGAAAGGAAATTGTTATTTCTGACCAACCTGTCTCCAGCTGTCTCTGATGTTCCAGTGGAAGTGCCTCCGCGTCCTGCAGCCTCTGCCTGTGGCGTGTATTGGACGAAATCAGCTCCACTTCAGTCCTTTTGGCACAAACAGCCAATGCAGCACATTCAGAGCCAGCTCGTTTAATGTCACACAGCCAGAGGTCTGAACCGGCTCTTTTAGTTGATTAACTGATGAATAACCCAGTGAATAATCGATTCGAACCGTGAGCTCTCAAAAACAACATGGCAAGTTGCTCTACAATGAATGACACGAGACAAAAGTATTGGGACACCTGTTTCTTAGGGTTTGGGATAGGCTCTTTACTTCCAGTGAAAGGCAGTCTTAATGTTTCACCATACCAAGACATTTTGGACAACGCCATGTCTCCAACTTTGTGGACCCAGTATGGAGTAGAACCTTTTCTGTTCCAGCTTGACTGTGCCCCTGTGCACAAAGCAAGCCCCATAAAGACATGGTTGGGTGAGTTCAGCGTGGAAGAACATGCCTGGCCCGCACAGAGCACTGACCTCAACCCCATCCAGCACCTTTGGGATGAACTGGAATGGAAATTGCGAGCCAGGTCTTCTCATCCAACATCAGTGCCTGACCTCGTAAATGCTCTACAAAATGAATGGGCGCAAATTCCCACAGAAACACTCCAAAATCTTGTGGAAAGCCTACCAAGAAAAGTGGAAGCTTTTATAGCTGCAAAGCGGAGACCAACTCCATATTAAAGTCCATTTATTTGAAAGCAATTTCACACCCTGTTTGTGTAATGGTCAGTCATCCCAATACTTTTGTCTGTATAGTGTATTTCATGTCCAACTTTACTGACTTTATATGTCTCATATTGGAATAATAAGTGGAATTCCACCTAAGCTAAAAACCCCTCTGGTATAGAACCAGGTATATCAGTAATATGACTATTACTACTAGTTTTAATATGAAGTTAATGTTTTCAGAAGTGTTGGAGCATATATTAAAATGATTTAAAACATTTTAACAGTGACAGTGTTTACAGTGCCAGGCTAGCTGACCCCTGTCCATATACCATAGCAACTCAGTGTCTTTGTTTTAAACTTTTTAAGGTGTTTTGTTATACATGGCTTAAAATAATGAGCAGTGATGTCCTTCTGAACTGTTTTCCTTCACACTGGGTCATATTCAATTAATTTAACTCATTTTTGTTTCTTTTTTTAAGACACTAAATGTGAAATGTTGAGCAATGTTCTTATTGGGTGCTAAAACATTATCATTATGTGCAATATCTTATAATGTGGATTAGTCTTACCATGTACAGTATTGTGAAGGTTTCTAAATGGGTGCTGAATCATTTCATCATCATTTAATTAGGTGCAGTATCTTATGATGTGCAAGAGTCTTACCATGTGAAATATCACTACATATGTCTTGTTCATGGCATATTGTATTTCATATTGATTTTCTACAGATTTTTAATTGGATTTAGTTCGTCTTTTTATTTCATATTGCTTTTGTCTTTGTGGATCAGTAAAGTACTGTATTCTGATTCTGATCAACAGAACTTAAGGGTTCCTGGTCTGTTGTAAATTGTGTGTGTGGCACCCTCTAGTGTTCCTATTCAAAACACAAACTTGAAGAAAACTTTCCTTTACTGAGAAGTGTTTGAATAAAATACAGTTACTTCTTCACATTTTACTGTTTGTATACAATACAAGAAAAGAAATAATTTTGTCTTCTCTTCCCCAGTCTCTCAAGCCTAGTGTTTTAGGCAGTTACTCTGTTCACCTGCCTGAGAGAGCGGTCTGTGTGAAGGAGGAGTGAGACAGACGCACACATGAGGGTGCTGACATTTCAGTCTCTGGGGAGGAGAAAGAGGAGAAGAGGGAAACGAGGAGGAGGGGGAGAGAACAGATAATGATGGGCACTGAGAGAATGAGGGAAAGATAGCAGTTTATTTTTAAAGACATCTGCTTTGTGTTGAAGGAGAAGACACAACATTGCAAGACAAGCAGGAGTGTGTGCATTTATAGATCAGAGTGAGGAGGGTTTGGGCCTCAGAGTGAGGAGGGCTTGGGCATCACGGCTGACAAAAATGTACTGTACCACTAGACAAGCTTATATCCACACATAGAACGTTTTTATTCTAGAAGAATGCAGTGGAACCCTCCCCGCCCTGATGCAGCTTTATACACATTTGGCATTAAAGCAGGTTCATGGGATGCTTTTCCAAGGAATTCCAGGAATGAAGAAGTTTTATGCTGGTTAATGTCTAAGACCTACATGTTAGGGGACATAAAAAATTATTCTTGTTCTTTTTCTTGTTCTTGTTCTTGTTTTTCTTATTGTTCTTATTATTGTGTCTGCATTGGTGGAACTGGAGGAGTTGACCAAAAGAGAACCTTAGCACACTGTTGAGAATTTGCAGACACTTGACCAGCCCCCCCGCCTTCCTCCACCCCTTTCCACTCACACGCTCACATATAAATTGGTGTAACTCTCTCACTCAGAATTCTCTGACTCATTCAGTGTCCAAGACCCCAGGACCCTAGAGGTAAGACATGTAATGTTTTCGTGTTTTTCCATATTCTATAAAACAGAATAATACATACAATATAATAAAATAAAGTACAAGAAACATGTGTTTCTAAAATGGTTTATTATGTTTTAGGTGTAGGCAATAACACTTTTAATTTTAGTTTATGTAAAGAATTGTTATTAAGCCATTTTGGAACATTTCTATTAGTTCACTCCTCATGAAGGTTTTATACATTCTAAAATGACTGTGAGTGTGCTGTGTTGAAGGAAAAAAAGGGGTTGAAAATACTGTCAAAAGTGGTTGACACCTGTTCATCCAGTGTTTCTTCTGAAATCATGGGCATTAAAATGGGAGGTCGTCCCACTTTGCTGCAGTAACGGCATACGCTTTTCTAGAACGGCTTTACACTAGCTGATGGAACATTACTGTGAGAAAAGAGCATTAGTGAGGTCAGATGCTGATGTTGGATAATTACTTCTGGATCACAAGCTCATCCTAAAGGTACTGGATGGAGCTCCATCACGTCAGAAGGCATAGTTCCACTGCTCCACAGATCAAAGCTGGGGGGCTTTAGACTCCTTTAGATGACAATTGGCACTTGACATGGTCACCTTAGGCTCATATATGGCAGCTCCAGAACATCCAATTTCATTGTGAGTGCATTTCTACAGAGATTTGGCTGTGTGTGTGCAACTGAATGTCTTTTTCAGCAATAAGCACACTTTCAAGTATCCAAATTCACCAATTAGAATAGAGTTCATTAGCTTGTTCATTTTGATATGTAATCTGTCTTGTGTAATACTAGACAGTGCTACAATATTTTGGCATGAAAGGAGATGTGAGTGAGTGAGTGTGTGTGTGTGTGTGTGTGTGTGTGTGTGTGTGTGTGCGTTGTATATTGTTGTTGCTTGGTTTCCAACAGTACCAGCTGTTGGGGGGTCTGGCTGAGCCAATATTACCAACACTACACCACCTATTTCTGTAGCATGCGTTGTTCTAAAGGTCAGTGACAGAGCAAGAGAGTGAGTCAGAGTCAGAGGAAATTTGAAGAAAAAGAGAGACAGAGACAAAGGAAGAATAAAGCAGTGAGAGAAATTGTTTTCATCCTGCAGTAACTGAAAACTGAAAAAGTTTTTCACTGTGCAGGACCATAAAACAAATGGAGAGACCTACAGTGGCCAGTGGGTCAGAAGAAATAAAGGATAAGGTAAGACCATCGTTTGTTTTACCAATACTATGTTTATTAGAAATGCTAGCATGAAAAACACTTTTGACATGACTTTCCCACACTTTTGTTAGAGCTCTGCAGTAACATACACTTTGGCCATGCAATCCTTAACTGGTATTATTTAGTATCATAATTATAAAGTGCAAGGAACATTTAAGAAATTACGAAGAAATAATCAGTCATACAGTATGACAGGGCCTAGCATTGTGTGGAGGTTTTTAATTTGAAAAAATGTCTCATAAGTAGAGGTGGTTCTTATGAAACATCATCCATTGAAAGGTTCTGGAACTTTTATGGCATTGCTCCAAAAATCCTCTATTTTGAATTTGTGGAGAAATGGACATAACTCTATTTCCAGGTTTGCCTTAAACATTGTAGTGTTTTTTTTACTTCAGTTTAGCACTGCACTGCCTATTTATACAATGTTCATGGACATGCATTCTCCCACATGCAAGCACGCACACACACACACACACACACCTGCTTAGATAAGGGAATGCCTCTGGCTCTTGTACAACTGGTGAGTCATGACCTTACGACCTTAGGTGACACCTGGAACTGTTCCTCAACAGCAGATTTATATCTTTGACAGACACACACACACACACACACAATTATATAGTTAAAAGTTACAATCAACAGTTCAATCACAGTTTGCCTAAAATCTTTGAATTGTACATTAAAACATTTAATCCAATACATTTAAAAGCGCTTTTGGTCCATGTAAACAGTTATTGGAAGACTGGAACTTCCTACATCTGTGAGATCTTTTGTGCTTTTACAGGATGCCGGTGAAGAATCCAGAGGGGGTGTAAGCCTTGGTGGTCAGGGCTCTGAGTCAATGGGCAAGGACTGTGAGAGTACAGGAAAAACTAATGAGGAAAATGGAGAGGATGAACTTAATCCACAAGCTGGAGTCACAGAGGCTGGGGCAGAGATCACAGAAAGTGATCCCAAAGACAGTGAGGATGGAAAAGAGGCTGTGACAGATGAGAAGAAAAAAGAGAGTAATAGCAGCAAAAATGCTGATATTGTTAAGGAAGAGACAATAAATGAAAGAGAGAAAGAAGTCAAAAAGAATGAAGAGAACGCTGCCATGGGAGAGAAGTGTAAAGGTAAAGCTGAAGGTGACCTGGTGAAAGAAGAGAAAACAACTGTGAAAGAAGAGGAGGAAACCAAGAAAGAAGAGAAAAATGTAATGGAAAAAGATAATGATTCCAAATGCCTGGCCCAAGAGACAGTTAATGAAGCAAAGCCCAAAGAGAAAGGAGATGCAATCAAAGAAAAGACCAAAGATAAACAAGAAAAGACAAAAGGAAAAAGTGCTACTCCTTCTTCCTCCACTCCCAGGACCTCCACACTTACTTCTTCTCGGCCAAGGAGTGCCCGGCCTTCAGCCCGGAGAGAAGCTATGGCCAAGTTCCAGCAGGATCAGTGAGTCATCCTCATCACTGTAATCATTATCAGCATCAAAAATAACTGCATCATCGTCGTATCCATTAACAGGATCATTATGTTTTTAGCAGTGTATTCATAGCATTCATCCCCATATTTAAAACTTCCTATCAGGGTGTTTTGAGACCAGTTCTTTTTCAGGCCTTACCAGTTGCTATGAGCATGATGCTTGTCTTGCTTCATTGATGTACATTTCTCGGATGTACATAGACTGTATCATATTCTTTCCAGTAACTTTGTTTAAGACATCCTAATTGGCAGTGTAATTGGGCCATTGGCCTGGAAATCTCAGTAGACCATTATGGGGAAAAATTAAAACTTATCTAAATTGAACATTCAGCATGAGAATGTAACACAAATAACAAACCTTGTATCTCTCCCTTTAACATCTCTCATTACCATTGGCAGGTTTAATGCATGCTGTTATGGAGATGATGAATGTTACATCTGCCTGTTATCACATTTGCCTTCATTCATTGCTGTAGCTTTAGTGTGTGCATCGTGTCTATCTTTTATTGAATAGATGAGCACAGACTGTGTTGACTTGTTGTAGGACTCCAGTGGTACGCAACTTTAAGGTCCAGAAAACATCTGTGGGTGTGTCTGCTGGGGCTTCCATCAAACAGAAGATACTCCACTGGTGTTGCAACAAAACACAGAATTATGAGGTAAAACTACTGAAGGCGCATCATTGAGCCATGGATGTCCATGACCATAGGTGTCATTTAAACAGGGGACATGTCCCCAGCAATTTTTGCTGAGGGACATTTTGTTACCATCATTTTTAACAGATCATTAAATTTAATCCAGACAATTAAATTTAACTGGGTGGGGGGAAACCCCCATCCACAAGTTTAAAAAAATACAGTCAAATAAGATCATGGTACACCCTGTGGTGGGTTGGCACCTCGCCCAGGGTTCATCCCTGCCCCACGCCAGTAGACCTCGGGATAGGCTCTGGGTACCCGCAATCCTTGTAAGGAATAAGAGGTTACAGAAAATGAATGAATGATCATGGTGCCCATGTCCCTGTTGCCACTTCACAAGCTGTTCTCTGTTGGACCACTTTTGGTAGATACTAACCAAGTTGCATACCTGCAACACTTTACATGACCTGTTGTTTTGGAGACGTTCTCACTTATCTTGTTAAAGTTGCTTAGATCCTCACACTTTTTGCAACACATCAACTTCAAAAACTGACTGTTCACTTGCTGCCTGTCACTAGTCTTAATGTTGTGGCTCTTCATCAGTCTGGGTAAAGTTCGGTTAATCTTTAATATGTTTGCTTATTGTAAACCACCAAGAAAGTACAAGAGTTTGTGTTAAAGACCATATATCCCAAATGTTTTATGCAAATTACTTATGATGTACATGTGGACATAAAAAATTATGTAATATTTTACAATATTTTAATCCATTCAATAAAAAGGCTGTTTTAGTTACCATGTCTGTATTTAACTGAACAATGTTACAGTATTTCCTTATCCAGTAGAATAAAACAGGCTGTTGTAGTATTGTGCCTTTTTGTATTGTGTATTCTAAACACAAAACACAATATAGTGTATTCAAAAACCATCCTAGGGCTGAAAAAGTCCTTCTTACTTCAATATGAAGCTGCAGAACTAAACTGCTGTTTTTACAACCTTGTTACAACTATGAACTGTGCAAACTGGAAGTGATGGATATTTGAAACATTATATACCAAATTCTTGTACTTCTTCAAAGCAAGGGAGTAACATGGGTCTTTCAAACCTTTTTACACTGGGTGTACATATGTCTGAGTACACTTTTTAAATTTGTCCAGCAAAATTGTACAATGACTCAGCCACTGTCTGTGAAAGAGTAGCATGCACCATTATTAACAGTACAGGTTTTGTGCCTGAAATTGTGTTATTGTCTGGTACTGTCTTTAGGGTGTTTCCATCGAGAACTTCTCCTCCTCCTGGAGTGATGGTCTGGCTTTCTGTGCACTCGTTCACCGCTTCTTCCCAACAGCTTTTGACTTCTCCACTCTCAAAGCCAGCGAACGAGAGAAGAATTTCACCCTGGCCTTCAGCACTGCAGAGTATGTGTATCAAACGTGCATGTTTAAATGATACTCTCTAATGATAAAACAGTGAAAATGGGAACAACAAAGCAGTAGATATGGGTTACAAAATATGTGGCGGGAGAGAATGAAAGTTAGTATCTGTGTTTGTTTGACTTGAAGTGAATGTGGGTATCATATACAGTAGGAATGTGTTAGAGTGTGAATGAGTCCATAATTCATCCACACCCTCTCTCTCTCCTTGAATCTCCTCAGATCTCTGGCTGGCTGCTGCCCTCTTCTGGACGTATCAGATATGTTACTAATGGGAAAGAAGCCTGACCCTTTCAGTGTTTTCACCTACGTTCAGTCCCTATGCCAGCATCTCTCAAAAATAGAGAGAGAGCGAAAGGAGAGAGAGAAGGCAGAGAAGGGCAAGAATAAGAGTGAAACTGAAGAACAGAGCAAGAGGGAAGAAGAGGAACCAGGTGAGGACAAGGAGCAGGAGAAAAGTGCAGGAGAAGAGGAAAGAGAAGGAGAGGGAGATCCAAGTGAAGAGAAAGGTGCAACTAAAGAAGACGGCGACTCAAAGTTGGAGACAGATCAAAATGACAATGTAGTAAATAGTGAGCAAGCAAATGAGGCTTAAAACAGCAAATAACGTACCAACAGAAAACAGAATGATAGAGTGAGAATGGCATTATGAATGGAGATGCAAATAATGAGATAGTTATTAGTTATCTGAAGAGACAGTATTAATAATTTTGGATGTAACAAAATAGCTAAAGATACATTTTTAATAATTATGTGTGATTTTGTGTTGATTGTTTACTATTGTAAGCTGCACAAATGACATAATGATCTTTATATATATTATGTATCAATATGTCACATATGACAAAATCTGTTCATTTAACTCTGAACAGTTTGTGTTTTGCTCTGTATATGTGAATACATGTTTTCCTTAGGCTCTAAACAGAACGTGAGAATATAACAAGTGGTGTAATTTCAGAGCAAGAAAGTCTAGCATAAGTCATTTATATGTTAATTGCTGCTGAGAGTGTAATAACTGTCAATAAATAAATGTAAAGCAATACAATGTGCTTTAACTTCTGCCTAAAGGTTTCAGAGGGCCACGAGTCTGATAGACACACAACTTCCCAGTTAGCCACTCATCATATGCTTGTGAGATTCTTGCTCACTTACTTATGAAACCTCTTTTGATAGTATGACATATGTTTTCCACGGCAGCTGACTCCTACAATAAAGTTTGAACCCACTAACTCTTAATAATGGCTTATTAGGCAGCATTCTACAATAAAATATACAACTTCATGACAGACAGTGACCAGATGCCCCATCGTTTTATGAACCATTTACAGTGCAGTGTGACATATGGTAGATATATGAAAGGTAAAATTCATAAATCAGTCTTTGTCCCTCTTTGCACTTAGATTGTTCATGGCAGCTTCATTGCCCCTTCTTAGCTACTAATGTTCAATAGTTGGGGCCTATACTCACACTGTGCAGTGTGAATTTGGGTCTAAGCTCATACTGTGCCAAATATACTATATACCTGTTTGTATAGTAGTAGTAGAAGTATTGATAGTATAAAATCCAACTGCGGAAATCGGTAGCCTCTTATAGGTTACTCATAAACTGAACTAAATGTAACTGATAATGGCAGTGTTAAAAAACATGTTCCTCAGAGAGCACTGACACAATGAGGTACCTATTTATATTTACTTACTGTTGTTCTGTAAACTTTCATTGGTTAGTTTTCAACCATTCTCAATGCAGCAATGGCACTGACATGTGTAAAAACCCTGGCAGCACCACTGTGCCTGGTTCACCTGTTTTGGGTATTTATGAGGTGGACAATTCTCAACACACTGACTTGGTAGACATGGCACTAGTTAAAATGTATCAGGCACATCGGTGTTGTCAGGTTTTTACAAGGCAATGTCACTGCTGGGTTAAGAGTGGTTCACCACCCAAAATATACAGAAAGAGTGGTTGCTGTTGTTCACTTTCACTGTTCAGTCAAATCTCTTCATTCCGAAATGTGAGCCTAACAGCGACTTTGCTTCCCCTCAAAATTGAAGAGGAAGCTTGAGTAGTCGAGAATAATTCAATATGAAATCCATGAAACGATCATATCATGAATAACGGTGTCATGTCATGGTATTGTGACAGTTGGCGGCCGCTAGAGAGCCCCCGGTTCTTTTGTTGGGGGTATTCCTGAGCACACCAGGTTTGAGTTCGTTAATTATGTGTTTCAGCTGCCGGTGTGCTCAGGAGAAGGAATGCTTGTGTTTTGACTGGGTTTTGGGGTTTTGTCTTTTAGTATTTAATTTAGTTTGTGGTGGAAGTCTGCCAAAGTGCCTGCCTTCATGTGGGAGTCGTGGGGAACCGTGACAGATGGACCGCCCTCCCAAAAGGTGCAGCAGACAAGACGAGAGTGGTGTGCGAGCCCGAGGAGGAGGAGTGGCTCCTGGCCATGCTCTCTGTCTCTCGGCTAAGGCAGATAGCATAGCACCTGAGGCTAAGGCCAAGCAGTCGCGGTCGCAGTCCAGAGCCTAAGGCCAAGCAGCCGTGGTCGCGGTCCAGAGCCAAGCAGCCGCCGTCGCGGTCCAGAATGATGAGGCAACGCTCCCGAGCGACGGGGTCTTAGAGGGCTCCCGTGGAGCTCCCCAGAGGGGACTCAGTCCTGGGGGCCATGGAGTAGCTCCCCGGAGGGTGTTTGATCCCGAGGGCCTCCAATGAGGGAGCTCGGTCCCGGAGGACATTGAGGGGCTCCACGGAGAGAGCTCGGTCTCGGAGGTCATGGAGTGGCTCCACGGAGAGAGCTCGGTCCCGGAGGACACGGAGGGGCTCCACGGAGGGAGCTCGGTCCCGTAAGACATGGAGGGGCTCCACGGAAGGCGCTTGGTGCCGGAGGTCACGGTGTGGCTCCACGGAGGGAGCTCGGTTCCGGAGGACATGGAGGGGCTGCCTGTAGGGGCCTCTGTCCAGAAGGACACGGTGGGGCTCCCTGGAGAGGGCTCTATCCAGAAGGACATGGCGGGGCTCCCCGGAGGGGGCTCTATTCTGGAGGACACAGCAGGGCTCCCCGGAGAGGGCTCCGTTCTGGAGGACATGGCGGGGCTCCCCAGAGACGGCTCTGCCCTGGAGGACATGGCGAGGCTCCCCAGAGGGGCGTCTTAAGAGACAAAGGAAGGGACCATGGGACCCACCCGGGACACTACCGAGAGGTGGCCACGTGGGGCCCATAGGATGCTTTCTTTTGCCTCCGCCCTGCCCCGCCTCCCCCGTTGTTGGGTCTTTGGGTGCCCTGTAGGGTACCATAAGGAGTGGGGTACTGTCATGTCATGGTTCCGTGATGGTTGGCGGCCACTAGAGGCCGTCCGGGTCTTTTGTTGGGAATATTCCTGAGCATACCAGGTTGAGTTGAGTTTATTATGTGTTTCAGCTGCTGGAGTGCTCAGCAGAAGGAATGCTTGTGTTTTGATTGGGTTTTGGGGTTTTGTTCATTTGTGGTGGACCTCAATGTCGGTCCACCGTCATTCTGGGTTGGTGTTTCTCCTGTCTCCTTTTGTTTAAAGTTTCAGCTTGAGTCCTGTTTCAGGCCTGTGTGCCAGTTTTGTTTCGGCTATAAATAAAAGGTTATTTGAAATGGAAGTCTGCCAAAGCGCCTGCCTTCATGTGGGAGTCATGGGGAACCCTTACAAACGGAACTAAAGCTTTTATCTCTGTTTTTATTTATTCTTATTTTTTGACCAATTTTGAAAACACCAACTATCCTTTGTAATACATTTTTCTGATTACTTTAGCTTACCTTGAAAGTTGAAAATTTGAGTTTTTCCTTTCCTTGAAAGATTTGTTGAAATGATATTTGGTTTTGACTGCCATGATATATTTAAAGAACTGAGCAAGAGCTGCAGTTGCATTTTTTATTGGGTATAGTGACAGGGTGTGACTCTCTCTCACACACACACATGCACCACATGCTAGGGTCATTAATCTCTAAAGTTACTGAGTTGACCTCATGGCCTTACAACACTAAAGTCACACAGCTCTTAGATCTGTTTATCGGTAATAACTTCAGTATTCACAAAGGGCTTTATTCTCTGTTCTCAGCATTTTATATACATTTTATGTTTTCTGTGTTTTTCATTTACATGCAATGTAAGTGTACATGTAAGAGGGGATTAGAGAGAGAATTAGATAGAGAAAGAGCATATGATGTACATATAGTTTGACATGTAAGCAAATGAACACAAGTGATTTAACCCTGGTGAATACAAGAACATTTAATGTGTCACATTTCTGCCTGTCACATTCCATCTGACTTCTGTCACATGTCCCTGTCATTTGCAACTAAATATATTTAGGGGTCTTATCACTTTTTCATTTGCCCTCTCTCCCTCTGTCTCTCCCTCTCTCTGTATCATATTTCCCTGAGTCTTGGTTAGTGTGAGCATTGCTGAGATCTTCACACAACATATCTATCAGTGCTGCTTAACACTCCTGCAGACCAGGAGACTTCAGCTGCAGAAAGCCTTTAGAAGAAAGAAATGAATGTGTTTCTAATCTTAAACAAGGAGGATGGAATGACACAAGTATCCTGCTAAAACTTTTTAAGCCCTGTGGTGTACAGAAAGCTTACTTCACTGAACTATAGGACCTCTGAAGACACTTGAAATGGAAGAAAATAGAGATGTGACATGATGTCTAGTGATCTTTCAGTGGATGTTACTTGTAATAGTTACACGGATGTATGATTTGTTATTTCTCTACAAACCTGACTGAAGTTTTTGAGCACTTTCAAATGTTAGTGAACTTCTAAAATCCTTCTTAAACCTGCGGAAAACCGTCCCTTCTTTTCTACCATGGATACTCAGCCTTCCCACTCCATCCACCTGTCTGCCTCTAGAGATGGTTCTCCTTCAACCCTACCACCAACATCTTCGTCTCGGCATACCACCCACTATCGTGATAAGGGTGGAATGATCTATGGTTTGGGTGTGGTCTGGACCCATCTGCGCCCCTTTTTGCCATTTTTCTTGATCTCCTGCCTGGTGGTGGTCCTGATATACTTGCTGCAGGTGATTGTGTATGGAGGGCCTTTTACTGACCCGCTCTACTTCAGCAAGTTTGAGCAACGCTGGCCACCTCCGAGCCAAAAAGACCCCACTGTCGGGCCAGTACTTGGACAAACTGAGGATAGCAGCCAGAATATGCCTCACTGAAGCAAGGTCTAGTTTGGTGAGACTCTTAAAGAAACATGGATCTCGTTTTCATAGATACTGTACATTCTTTCCCCAAAACTACAAAAGTGAGGATTCCAGCAATGAAATATTGTATACTTATATTTTATGGGACAAAATAATTAAAGAAGAATCAAACCACAGCCATCACATTTATGTTACCGAATAAACAGAACAAGAGTAGCCAGTACTAGTTGCATGCATATATTCAGAGATGCATAAATATGTAGGGAACACATTGTGCTGCTGCAGATTTCACAACATGTCAAAAAAGGGGAGATTTATTTTTCATCCCTGCTGCAGGATGAAGTGTGTCTGCATGGAAGTTCCGTTGTGTGTTTAGGTAGGTTATGATGTTTCAGCATAAATATTGATATCTATAATGTTGTGATAGTATGTTTTTCTTTTTTCGAAAAGGCTGTGGTTGATATGAGTGTCTGTAAGCCCAGTAGATGTGATATATAGGCTTATTTTTATTTTATGCTCTGGTCCAGTCCTTCCACCTAATAAACATTAGTTGCCTCTGCAAGACTGCACTGGATGTTTTCAACTATCTCCTTTAGGAAGCTTGACCCTTATCAAAACAGAAAAAGTATAAGACATGATTCACGTTCAGATACATAATTTAGGCCTGTATTACCAGTTTTGATTGGTGCTAATGGCTTGTTTTGGTTAACTGGTTTTAGGGAATTCAATTCAAATCCCTGAGGTCGAATAGTAAAACACTATTAGATAGAAAGTCAGCAGCTTCCTTTATTTCTTTTGACCATATTTTGTGAAATTTTACTTGAGACCTATCTGGGTCATTTTAAAGACCGCAAACTTGGTAAAAGTTCCCGTGAGGTGATAAAGTTAAAGTTAACAATTTGGCACCTCTCCGTAAATCAGGGGAGTCAAACTCCAGTCCTGTAGGGCCGTGATCGATTTCCCTGCTCAGAAACACCTGGTTCACCTCGCCAGTTAAATGTCAGGTTTAGTGAATGTGTTTAAATAAACTTAAGGCCGACTTTATCAATTAGTGCACCTACAAAGAATGACCACTAGATGGCCCAAGTGCTTCAGACAACACGGCGGCATTGGAGTAACACTAAGTATGAAAGACTGCGTCTGAAATGGAGATTTATTCGGATACATAAAGAGGAATGGATATTCAAGACGCATTTCAACAACATACTGGGGAGGAATAAGCTTGAATCATAGTGCAATTAGAAACTTGCCAAATTCATACATTTAAAGGCTGCATTACAGCTTTTGGATGCAACAAACTTTTCCTTACGACACCAGAGTACAACTTCAGACAGATTAAACGACCGAATTGTCATGTTTACCCAGTATGCTGGTGTTGTCTGTAGCCCTATGTAAATAGATACACTATATGAACAAAAGTGTTGGGACGCCTGACCATCACACCAACAGGGACCTTAGTGACATTTCATTCAAATGAATAGACTTTAATATGGTGTTGTTGGAGTAGATCACACCTTTGCTGCTATAACAGCTTGCACTCTTCTTGGAAGGCTTTCCGTTGGATTTTGGAGTGTTTCTGTGGGATATTGTGCAGATTCATTCTGTAGAGTATTTAGAGTTCAGGCACTGATGTTGGACGAGAATGCCTGGCTCGCAATCTCCGTTCCAGTTCATCCTAAACTCACACCGAAGTCAACAAATCATGTCTTTATGGGCCTTGCTTTGCACACTGGCACAGTTATGTTGAAATAGTAAAGCGCACTGGCACAGTCATGCTTCCAACTGTGTCCACAAAGTTGGAAGCATGGCGTTGTCCAAAATGTGTTGGTATGCTGAAGCATTAAGATTAGCTTTCAGTGAAAGTAAAGGCCTAGACCAAACCCTGAAAAACAAATGTGCCCCAATATATCCACGTAATGTATATCGCTGAACTGGGGCTCGGGAAAGGAAGACGCACTGCAGGGTCGTAGCCAACAGAGGGCGCTCTCTATACTGCCGCAGAGCCACCGTGGCCGGGAATATGTGCAACATAATTAATTTACGTACAATATTTGATCATGGCATATTTTAAAAAATCAGGTTGTGTACAGTGACACTAAATGTATATTGTTTAGGTGATCGACAAGGAGGCCTTGCGACGAACGACGCTGTTTCCTCTCTTGAAAATATAGGCAATGTACGGCGATGCAAAATCTAATTATTTCTTTGCAAAACCTAATTAGGCATTAAAAAAAAGGTTAACGCCAGCGCCTGAAACCGTTTTTGTTTAATAATCCCATTACTGACGGCTCATCATGTATAAAATGGCGCAGAAGGACACAAACTTTCCACTTGTTAAAGTGAATCTCCCAGAAAAAGGCGAGACCAACTCTACTGTTGCCCCATTTCTTAGGATATGAACAAGATACGAGACGGAATAAGATACCTGGAAACGTAAGTAAGAAGGTTTTTGTGATCAGCGTTTGATGTGGATTTCTTGTTGTTTTGTCGTGTTACTTCTGCGGGTTGTAAATTCTTAACGGTGCTGAGTGTTTTTTGGAGGCGAAAGGATGAAGATGGTGCTGCAGTGCGTTTTTTCTGTTTGGATCACGTTTTCAGACGATCAGCCTACGTGGCAGAGCAGCCGTTAAGAGCTACTATTCTCAGAGGGACTGTGCAGCTCTGGCTGCCTTTAAAATACATTTTTAATTTATCCAAACCGATCCTTCTAGAAAACAGAAAACAAATGTAGAAATAAGTCTAAACCAACAGGTTGCATTTGATGCGTTTATGAGATGCATTTGATGAGATGTATGGATATAAATGTATAGGAAACTGCGTCCGTATCATATGCACCACACCTTAGAGAACGCCTGTAGAAGAGCTGGTGCAGGCGCGCCAGGATTTAATATATGTGTAAATACCTACTCGTCTGTGTTTTTCACGTGCTTCCAATATTTCATAGTCTATAATAGAAAAGAAAAAGGAAAAGACGTAAGCATTTTAGTAATACTAAAGCAAATACTATGGCAACCGCTTCGCTTTTGCACCCTTAACCTTTTGCTTTTTCCGAACGGATCCATCACCAAAGCCAGCTCCCAACAAAAGCAGGAGGTTGACAGATTGGAGTAAAAAAAAGCCAAAGGCTGCCTTCCCAAAGCACTGGGCGTCACTGTAAATAATAATAACAATGGCAATAATTATATTAGTAGTAGTAGTAGTAGTAGTAATAATAATAATAATAATAACAAAACATTATTTACATGTTTGTAAATAATCTACATCATTACTTTTCCTCTTTTGCCATTCTAATTTTTATCTTCAAATCATGGTTTGTTTTTCACATATTTCAACGTACTACTGAAGTTTCAGTGAAGTCTAAATGCTAATATGAGATAACCAAGGCTTTGTAGTCAAAACAAACAAACAAAAATGTAAAGAATAAGTCATTTTACAGTGTAATTTCTTTTGGTGGAAAACACAAAAAAACGAGAGCTCAAACATACAGAAAGATGCGAGGAAAGTGCGCGCGAATGGACATGAAAGGGCTTAAAGGATGGGGGATACGGTGAGGAATGAATTTCCAACAGAAATCTTTCAAAATTTTGATCAAAGACACAAAAAACACTGAACAAGTCTCCGAAGCGCAAAAAGGGTTAGAAGTTTAAAAGAAAAAATTAGACATCTAAACTTGCGTTCATTACAAAAAGGACAATAAAAAAAATTGCTCAGTTTCTTCCCAATAGATTAGACCAAGTTCCTACACCGCCTGAGCGCGCGCCCGTTCATTTTAGTGTAGGATTTAAGTCTTTAATATCAGTTTTTCTGTTGTTTGTCGTCCGTGTTGTTTTCTCTCACGACGTATCTTGTTTTTATCTTTTATCTTTATTCTAAATTTATTTTTCATTTTTAACATCCGTTCAGGAATATACCGCTCCTCTCAGCTACTGGGAATGAATGGAGAGAACTCTGTCATTCTAGCCCACATCATTATTCTTGTAGCTTTACTCAGTTGGCTTGGTCACTCTGAATTGATGAGATCGTGATTGTCACCCCAAATCGCCGAGGCGTTTCACAAATTTCTAGTTGACACCAGCTATTGTTACTATTGCCTTCATTCACTCACATGTAAAGCGACACGGGATGAATTGGGGGGGGGGGGGGAGAAAAGAAAAGAAACAGCAAAAAGGGTCACTTACGGAATTTCCAGACGTATAAAAAACGAACATGTAAAGTTTTCCTTCTTTGTACATTTATTTGGACAGAACATGCCAAATGGCTTAAAGGCGAAAAAAATTACGTTACGTTAAAAAAAAGCCAAAAAGATATTTGGTGGTCGAAATAAGTCTGATGGAATGGTGACAGACAAATGCTTGTTTGTCCCCAACACTCTCCTGTTTCTTTGTGCAAGGGAGACACACTGTAAAAGGAATCACCGAAAAGGAATCACCGTATTCAAATATTTCCTTTAAGAATTTTAAGCACGGGCAACATCTTCAATTTGTGATTATCAACAACAAAATATTTAAGAGGACAGATGACTGGAGGAGAGCAACTGATATTCTGCACGTATGAATCGAAGATATATTTCAGATAATATAATATAATCATCTATCTGTCTATCTATCTATCTATCTATCTATCTATCTATCTATCTGTCTGTCTGTCTGTCGGGATA
>JBBIGA010144153.1:0-19660 GCA_037576975.1 Alestes dentex | reverse complement strand
CAGACACACACACACAGACACATACACACAGACACATACACACAGACACACACACACAGACACACACACACACACACTGGTTAGACCACCTGACACACTCTCACACACACGCACACACACACACACTGGTTAGACCACCTGACACACACCCACTGGTTGGACCACCTGACACACCCGCACACACAAACACACACACACACACACACACTGGTTAGACCACCTGACAGACACCTACTGGTTGGACCACCAGACAAAAATTCACTGGTTAGACCACCAGACAAAAATCCACTTGTTAGACCACCTCACACAATCCCACTTTTATACTGTCTCATTCCTGTGCTTTGGGGCCAACCTGGCAGGTAGTTCATCATCTCTTCAAAGGTGTACTTGGCTCTTCTCTGTTTGTCCTCAGGGGAACGCTCCTCATTGTTCTCACAGAAAACCGCATCTGTAAAGGTTTGAGACTGAGGTGAGTGATGTGGTCATAGTTATGGCACTTCGAGAAATTTTCTTGCTACACAATAGTTATTTTTTCATGTTGAAACATACAGTGCATTTTATTCACCACTTTTATTCACCAGACATAATTCTGTTCTATTTTTAATTAAACATCCAGTGTTCTATGAGTTTCTCATGATGACGATAAACACTGAAGTGCTGCTCAGCTCTAGCTCAGCTCTGAATCGAGAAGACAGAGATCTACAATAACTTTTTTTCCCATCAATCTAATGTCTAGGGTCTGGGACAACTCCTAAATCACAGAAAGAACATTTCAGCAAGGTTAAAAACAGATACAAATGGACAGACTGAGTACTCCTCTGACTAAGAGTAAAATATGACACAGTGGTTTGTTCTGCACTCAAAATATTTATTCTTGGATTTGAATAAGAAGTGGGTGTGCAGTGTGTTGTAGTTCCTGGTAAACAGTGGGCAACTGTTTCAAGAGGACGACAGGGATGTGTTACCAAACACATGGTGCATCCTGTGTGCGAAAACAACAGTGGGGCGTCTTTAACAGTGATTCATGTGAGATGAAATGCTGTAACAAACATCCTAGTAATGAACAGCATTCTTTTTTTCCAAAGAGAAGCTCAATTCAAATGTTGAGCTCATTTCATCGAACAAAACAAAGGCTGCTGTTTGGTATTTTACTGTGGTATTGCTCTGAAGATCAGTAATGCCTTAGGTCTGGTTAGCAGGACAGGTCATGACACCAAAATCAGTACTGATACTGCTTATCAATACCGACTCTATTGATAATCATATTTTTACTACTCTCCATAATTTTGAAAAAAGGAACCAGATGTCACATAAAAAACTTGTGAAAAGTTACTTTACTATGACTTTTTGTCACCTGAGCTTAGTGAATATTTAATAAGGGAGGAGTAATTGCTACAAATGTGTGGTGGTGATGTGCAGAGCACCACTCCCGTTCCTCCCACTGATTCAATCCAGCATCAACCATTTTAAAAAGGCTGCTATGTTAGAATGCATTAAAACTGGAAAATGTTTGTCCAAGAGCTACATATAATCAGTACCAATTTAGCACCAGTTCTCAATACCCATCGCTACATGTTGGCATTACAGATTGCACGAATTGGCCAATTATGCTCCAATAATTCGCCATTAAAAACTCCTAAGCTTTACAATTTGCTGTTTTTTTATAAAAGCTTTTCCCATAAGTCCAGCATCTAAAAGCATCTAAACAATCCTGCTCAAACTACTTATTAACTCGACTACCCTACAGGAAGAAATGAAAAGTTAACAAGAAGATAAAGTGTGAGTGTGTGCCGTTTTAGGCAACATTTGGGACACGACTGGACCATTTCCATTCTTTTTGTATCTGATCATTATCTAATAATAAATCTTTAAGAAGTGGCTATAGTTCTGCAACTGACTGAAAGTCACAAAATCATTTAAACAATATCAAACACGGCTTGCTAATTATCATTGTGGAAGTAAAGATTTGCAGATCCATTCGTCTCGTCCAGTTTAAAGCAAACAGAGAAGGAAGACATTCTCTCTAGACGAATTGAAAGTGCTGACAGAGGAGATTCCAGCTGCAAAAAAAACATAAAAAATGGCAAATGCTAGAAGCTCTGAACAGCCAAAAGGAGAAGCTTGCTTTTAGTAGCAATTCTCTCTTTTCTTCATTCCGTTGTGGCCACTGTCCATGTAACTGCATCTTCATCTCTTTGGCCTCTTGGTCTCAATAAAATTACTGACCTTTGTCTCTATTTGCAGGCTAATTGCTTAACTAAGATGGGTTCGCGACTCAACACAGACTCAGAGACTTCAGATTCGACTTGTATCACAATGACTTGAGATTTGACTCGGAATCACAACACACTGACTTCAAGCCTGACTCCTACTCAAACCCCAGAGACTCAAGACCAGGAGTTAACTCAAGTCTTGACTCCAGTTTCGATACAGAGCAAGTCCGCCATGACTCGAGATTCGACTCAAGACTCACACCCTAATGACGCGACTTTACTTAACTTGACTCACATCACACTGATTTGAGACCTGTCTCAAACTTGCACTCCAATGATTCCAGACTCGTACTCGCACTGAATCAAAATTTGACCCCACATCTCTACAAAACATAAGTCTTTTGATATGTAAAAGAAACACACACACACACACCTCGGAGGAGAGTGATTAGGGAGACGAGGCGGTGCTCCTGTAGGATCTTGTCCAGTTTAGACTGAAGGTAATGGTCCATGTAAGCCTCCAGAGTCTTCTTAAACAGTATCCGGCCTCCACACAACATATGGTGCAGCCAGTCAGGCATGCGGAACACCACACGTCCTGCCACACACACACACACACACACACACACACAATCATGATCATGTTACAGCACTATGCAAGAACATTCAAACAAGACATACTTAAACACTGGAATCAAACCAAAACATCTGCGTGCATGAGGACCTCAATGACTTGGTACTCTGGTGTACCCTGGCATCTGAGAACATGTTCTGTCACATGCGGTCAAGTAAGATGGCAGAAAAAGAAAATACTTTTGTTTTGCTGGGTGCATGCCTCTGGTGTGCAAAAAAAATCTAACTGATTATTCACTAAATATAACATACAAAAAACAAAAAACAGGGGCCACATATGTCCACAATACAGTTCCTAGGAGTAATCAGGAGATGCTTGTCATGCTGTTTCCCCAGATATAGGCCAGTGATGTTGAACGATTAGTTGTGGACCACAAACTCCAATCCAGCTCAGTTTAGGCACATGTGTGGCTGTTCGAGGTTTTCAATCAAGAACACGTTTAAATGTGCACCTATTTCAGCCATGTGTGGATCTCAAAATAGCCGAATAAGGGTGGAGTGGGAGTGTATTTTTCCCCATCATATAATTTACCAGCCATGTTCTTCAAGAATGGCTCACTGTTCAAAAATAGGATTACAGAAGGGACAGAAATAGCCTGTTGCTCCAAACGGGATTACACAGAGGACAGTCCTGATCTCCGATTATAAACTTATGGAGCCGTGTCCATGTAGATGTAGATACGCCAGCATAAACAAAGACAAATCTCTCAAGCAGGCTTCCTGTGTACATGCACTAGTGCCACTGCTTACCCACAAACATCATGTAGTCATAAACACCCTCCAGCTCCATCACCTCCAAGAAGTAGTTCTGATTGGATCTCCGGTCCATGCTGTCCACCTGGTCAGCATTATTTTTGTAAAGATCATTGGAAAGCTAAAGGATTAGAGAGCAAGCCGAAAAACAGGGTTACCTATACAGGCTCAGAAATCGGACATTCACTTGGTTATCTATGTGTGTTCCAGCCTTTCTGTGATATTTCTCAGGCTAAAAAATAAAACTAAATCCAGTTGCATGACTCAAATTTCATGGGAATGCATGAATATACCTGACTGTTCTATAGAAATTACACAATGTTGTAGACAGTGTATTGCGTTTCCCTGAACACACCTTCTTGTTTCTGGAGGTGGGGCTGAGGACGGTGAGCTCAGGGCGGTTGGGTTTGGGCTTAGGAGACTCACATGAGTTGAAGAAAGACTGGAGGAACGGTTCCAGGTTCTGTCCTTTCTTCACAGTCCCAAAACAGACACATACAGCTCAAGAGGGTAGCTCATTTCTCAACTACAATTAGACTGATACTTAAAAATAAGTTCACACACATTTGCTTTTGCTTTTTAAGAAAAGCAAGACATTCAATTCGTGGGCCAGGGCCAAGGGCCATCTTGGGATAATCTACAATAAAAATCCATGCTTACAGATCTTTAATATTTACCTCTTTGATAAGTTTCCCCGGTACTGATTTGAAAATCCTTCCTGGAGAGCAAAACACAATCATACTATGAAACAAGTTTCATTCACAGGAAAAAAAAAACTGGTAAAGAAAGGGAGTTAGTTCTCTGAACACAGTAAGTTCTAAGCAACTTTAAAAAGTCTTCAAAAGGAGAATTTCTGAGGGTGTTTACAGTTTCTGTTATTTGAGTGAATTTAAGTGATTGTTAATCTCCATTTAAAAAAAATAAAAAATTACTATAACAAACTTACTGGCTGATAGATTGCATAAAAAAAATTAAAAAAAAACACAGAAAAGTGTACAAAGTTTTTGTCAAAGTGTTCCCTTAAGCAAACTGAAAGAGCTTCAATTTCAAACAGCAGTATTGGTTACAAATCACTAGTTCTGCCATAGGAGGCAATCCCGTGGAAGAGTGTTTGTGAGAAAAGAGATGCTTTTCACAGCCAGAATGACCCGTCTGTGGTCATATAAGCGGCAGCACTCCGTGAGAAAACTAAAATGTGGCCTGTGCGAAAGCTATGGCACATTACATGTGTTTTTGTTCTTTATATGTTATGAATAGAAATTGTCTTTAAACACACACACAGTACAGTACACTCACAAACACACACACACACACACACACATATTATATTTAAATGACAACTGATAATGGGTCTTCATGGATAAGACACACTGGGACTTCATGGATAAGACATTATACCCATGCTGTGTTCAAACATGTGTCTACAACTGTGTTTACAGGGCGGGGTGTAGAGGAGCTTCATGCACCCACCCAGATTGACGTCAGGGAGCATCTTGTCAAGGAACTGTGTCTCCGTGCCGTGTGGAGACAGGAAGTCTGCCAGAAGTTGACTGTTGCTCAGCTCAGGATGCCGCAGCAAGTTCTGCAAGGACATAATACACTGGAAAATTTGACAGATACACAGACGTGCAATCTTTTAATCACTCAAGACATAAAGGCCCACATTCAGACTACACTGGCACAAACAGTTAAACATCATCAAAACAACAAAACAAGGAAACACCTAGGATACATCCACTGATACTACTAGAGCGTCTTGGGTCATGTCAAATAACTCCACGTGAATATTTATTTACTATTACTAGACCTGTGAGCCACCAAGACAGACAAAGCAAGCTTGTAAACAAAAATGGCTACCTGTAGGTACTCCTCAAATTCACCACGCTTGGAGACCAGGAACTCATAATTCTTTGGCCCTATAAGTCTCTTAGAAGGGAGCTGTGCATCTTGGAATGAACCTGTTGAAACCGAGAAGTGGATGCTTAGAAAGGAATTTGAAGAGATGGAAATTTAAAAGGTCGCCCGAAGAGGCTGAACGATTGTGTTGGAGATTAGAAAACAGATAAGGGAGACAGAGACAGAGAAAGAAAGACAGAGAGAGAAAGACAGAAAAAGACTGAGAGAGAAAGGAAAGCTTCTTTACCATGGAATTCTGTGAGTTTGGACTCAAGGACATAAAACTCAACATACTTCCTGTAGATCAACCATCTTTCCGTCTCATGACCCTCTGAAAACAACAGAGAGAAAGAGCGCCTTGGGTCATGTCAAATATGTTCCATCACTTGTTTAAAACTCCCAAACTCCTCCCACAACCAGTGACCCTTAATTAGTAAATCCACCAGTGATGATGAATAGAATACTTGTAATAGTATGTTGGTTTTGAAGTGTTCATGAAAGACTTTAAAGCAGCTGCTACTACTGCTTTTAGCTATGTACTGGATATCTGTGTAAAGAACCCACCTAAAGCAAGTCTGACCTTACTGCTCCACGCGGTTTCAGGGAAGAGTGTGATGATTTGTCCATGCAGTTTAGACAATACTAAGTGTTGGTGTAGTGGTTCCATTACATGTTGGTTACATTAGCCTCATAGTTCCAGTTCAAAACTAAAGAAGCAAACTTTAAACACTAAACCTGTCCTGGAAAGGGGAAAATGCTGTATATTATTTATTGAAACACTGCCCAAAAGGGCAATCTTCTCACCATACTGGCGGTCATGGCGCTCCACCTCAATGCAGTAGGCAGGAACGCGCTCTTTTTTGACCTCGTCCTCGCAGAAGTCCACAAATGGAATGCCAATGGTCCACGCTGTAAGGTTCCTCTGCACGCCTGGAGTACTGACCTCCTCCTCAGGCACAGGAGACTCATCCTCCACTACCACAGTAGCCTCCTCCACCTGATTCACACAGATAAAACACATGTTTTTTAATGTATAAGTAAATTTTGAAAATGCACATGTACAGTCGACCTCTGAAATTCGCAGGGGTTACATTCCAAGAGCGCACACAAATTGTGAAAAACCGCGAATTTGTGATGTGGTAAAATAAATGCCTAAAAATGCCTATTTTTATAGTCTAAACCCTAAATACGTCCCCAAATATGAAATTAAAGTCCCCAAAAACTTTTACTTCATTTTAAACTTATTACATTACCCTTAAAAAAGTAAAGTTAATTTCCTCCAGGATAAATAATGTTTTCTGATTCTGAAAACTCTAGATAGCTCCACACAGAAAACTGTTCTCAAACTTTTGCACAGGACATTCACTGAGGTTAATAAGGACATTCTGTGTGAAATCTGCACAGTGCAAACGAAGACAAGTAAATACCAAGTACACGCCAGACCCTTTTTTCCACTGCGAACTTTGCAAAAACCCAGCCCTTAATTCAATGACCACTAAATGCCCTTAAAACAAAATGTCATGGTTTTTATGTTTTTTTTATGGTTAGACTTGTTTTGACTGCAGTCCCTCATGACTGCAGATCATTTTCACTCTAGTTCTTCAAACTGCTCTTCTCACCATAATGCATGACGTATTCAAACATATTCATAACGACAACATTGTGCATTATAATCAGCTGTCACTTCTGCAAATTTTTGGGCTTTTCTTAAGCACAGGAACAATATTCACAGAATATCTGCATCATTTTGGGTAGCACCGTATTTGGGTAACATCAGGGCCTCCAGCTGAGAAGGTTAATCCTTTTCTGTTTTTGACAAAGGAATGGCAGTAGACAGTAAAACCTTTTTTACTGGCATGTTTTCTTGGTGGGGCCACAAGGGAGGACCTGTTCTGTCTTAGGAAGATTTTAGCCATGTGGGACTGCATGAAATCTCCTTTCCCACCATTACAAAATGTAAAACAGGGAGTAACCAGATGAAATGAACAAGTCACAATGCTCAGTGTGAAGCACTATGCACTGCGGTCAGCAACGGGGTTTGCCTGAATTGAACCTCATGCAACCATTTCCCGAAGAACCAGGAATCAGTACCCTGGACTGAAAAACAGGTTTAACACGCAACGAAATGTAACGAACCGCCAAAGCAAATGGCTTGTTGTGAAAACGCCCTGAGAGAGAGGAAATCATGCCTTTTCAGATGTGGAAAAATTCACAGATTGTTTCAGGCCGTTCTTTAACTGGATGGAAACAACACCCCTGTTTGTGTGTGGCTATTTAAAACACTGCTATTGAGAAAGGCAAATAGACAAAAAAAAGAATAACATTAAAACACATAACACTATCCAAACTGGAGACGTGGATAGACGTTTTCTGGACAGATGAGTGTAATCCACTGAAATTTGTAATTAGGGCAACTTCAAAGACTGAACTCTGGATGAGCTTATAGGAAGCCAGGAAATATGGAGATGTCTGAAATTAAGTCTCCAGAAAAGCCATAATGCAAGATGGACATACTAAACATGGAAAATGTTTTAAATTGAGATTTCTGTGTTTCTGCTAATGGCTGTTTTATCTGGAAATGTAAAAAAATTAAAGAGTGGTCTCTGACTTCTACACAGTACTGCACTTGTATAGAACATGTTCAGTGCTCATAGCTTTAAAAAGATGTAGAACATCACTTGATACAATATGTTTAATGTAATTACATTACTATACTAGACTGTACAACTGTATAGTCGGTCACAGTTCACTAAACAGCAGCCACATTCCACTGTTCTCTGCTTTTAATGTGGCCTTGGTGTCCAAAGCACACAATGACTACACATTGACACAGTGACACACAATCTTTCTTAAATTTATTTTGTTTGGGTTATTTTTGCCCACCTGACTGATGGTCAGACCAAGTGCAGACCTTCGTCTAACTCCAGAAGGCACAGAAATAAAGGAAGGTTATATCCGTGTTTGTAGCAGAACTGAGAAATTTTCATGCATTGCTCACAGAAACGGTTGTATGCTGTGTTTAGGACGAAATCTATGGTGATTTTGTAAATGAAGCCCCAAAACCAATTTTCCAAAACATTTAAAGTCTTTTCTGTAGCTAGCAATGAGGGTCTTGCCCTAATTGGTTAGACAGTCATCCAGATATTGTCCAATCAGGTCCAAAATATTTGGCCTCTTTGGGAGATGGGTTTAAAAAAAAGCTAAACTTGAGCAAAAAGAAAAACATTCTAGCTCTTGGCTGTGCAATGCCAATACAGCTGCCATGAGTCTTTTCCTATGTTGCTTGATGAGACTGGAAAATACATAGCAAGCGATCTTAGAACAATCCTCCTTAAAAAATCTCTCCAGATTCTCCTCCAAGGTCCTAGGTGTTCTCTTTTGGAACATCATTTCCTCCCACAGGAAACTGGGATGGCCAGGTCAAAAGCTTAGTTCTGTGGCCAGTGAACCATTTTTCAATTTGGACATCCAGTACATTGTGGGTTACTGTCCCACTGGAAGATCCAACCACAAGCCAAATCTTTGAGGAGTTCATGATGCCAAGCCGTTCTTACAAGTTTCCCAGGTCCTTTTAAGGAAAAGCCCCAAACTATCACAGATATTCCACAACGATCGGCAGTGTGAATATAGTCTCTTATATAATCCTACGCCAAAAAGCTTTATTGTTGTCTCTCACCATATAACCGGGTAATGTTCCAGGAACATATAGTGAACTCCAGGTGCTTACAGGTGAAAGGAAAGACTTTTTTCTTCTGGCATGAATTCCAAATGACTTGTCATGGGTCTAAAGGCCACATTTGTACAGAGACTCCAAATCAATCTTCTGCAAATCTACAACTGTGACCCTTGGACACAAGGTTTGTCTCTCTATCACTGTATGTAGGGGCAAAAACCACTGGAAAAAAGTTCCTCCAGGTTCACTACAGTTCTAGTTATAAACTTCCCAGCAACAGAACAAAGCATTTTCGGACAAAAGCATTTTAAAACAAAAGGCATTTTAAATCATTTTCAGACAAAAGCATTACCTCACATATTCAAGTCAACATACTTTTTTTCTCATTTCCGATGTAAGTGCAAAGTGTCCATTTGTCACCTGTGAACACACCACAGCACACAGTGGAAACTGCTCTCTATATTTAACCCATTCACCAAGTGAAGCAGCGGGCAGCCAGGAACTCAGCACCCAGGGAGCAGTGTGTGGGGACGGTACCTTACTAAAGGGAACCTCAGAGATGCCACTGGCAGTCCAGGGATTCAAACCCACAACCTTCTAATTGCAGGGACAACTCCCTAACCGCCAGAGCATCAGCTGTGTACTCTCTAATCTTCATGTTGATGAATGACTGAGGGACTTTGGCTTCTGTTTCATCACATTTATACCCTAGTGAAAGAGGAAGTCAGTGATGACCATTTAAGAGTCCATGAACACCCAAGTGGATTTAAAGAAGTGAAATACAGATGGTAAGATGTTTTAGTCAAACTTAGAAATGTCATTATCTCTATAGGTGCAGAACAAGACTAAATTTAGACTACATTTACTTCAATGAAATGTGTTTTCCACATAATTTCAGTGAGATAATTATGGACCAAATTGTAAATCAGCCCGATTTCAGCCTGTTCTTATTTTGCTGGCAACCTGTTGCTGCTAGTGTTCCACTGAAGACCAAATTTGTTAACAGTGAAAACACAATGCCAAAAATGAAACTTATTTTGATCTTTTATTTTCTCTGCGAGTAAGGGTTTTCTGTAGTTTGTTCACAGTTCTTGTATTTTTTCTTTTTGATGTTGCTAATGCTTGAGATTGCAACCTTTGCTGCTTTCCACTCTGCTTCTATTTCTCAGCATATCCAGTTGGTTCACTATTCCTTGTTATTTTGTTTGTATTTGAAAGTGCCATAGTACACTGAAACTGGGTTTTTTTATTTTCACATTTTGTAGATTTGTGCATTCTCCCATTTGGACCAAACACAGACAGTGTGGAAGTCCTTGTACTCTCCGTATCTCCTGTACTTCTGCTTCATGGTACTGTACAAATATCTTTGAATGTATTTTATCAGATACCTTTGATTTGAGCAGTAAACATGTATTTGTTCAACACCACGATAATATTTATAATACCAGGACAATTTAATGGTTGTGAATGGATTAGCTTAACCATTTCCAAAGCTCCCCTTGAGGGAGGCCAGTTTTGACATACACCATCAAATACCGAGTTTATCTAATCAATGCTTAATCGAGTCAAGTCACATCCTGCTGATGGAATTACACAACTACATGCAATGGCTGTGGAAATCAGGAACCAAACATGTGTGACCAAGGTTTTTGAACCAAGCTACGAATAACCTCAATGGTAAAAAAAAAAAGTTATGTTCTATGATATTTGTTGTATTTTTAAGCCAAGATTACTTTAATCTTGGGGCAGCGGGTGACCTAGTGGTTAGGGAGTTCACCCTGAGATCAGAAGGTTGTAGATTCGAATCCCTGGAGAGCTAGTGATACCACTGAGGTACCCTTGAGCAAAGTACCATCCACACACTGCTTCCCAGGTGCCCCTTGTTGGTGGCTGCCCACTGCTTCACTTGGTGAATGGGTTAAAAGCAGAGAAAGAATTTCACACTGTTCACAATGTGTGCTGTGCTATGGTGTGTTCACGTGTGACTGTAAGCGGCTACTTTACTTTATTGGCTACATTAAACTGCACTGTTCTGTGCTCATGTAAGTGTAAAATGTCCATTGGTCATACGTTAACACACCACAGCACACGGTGTGAACAGCACAAAATTCTTTCTCTGCATTTAAAGCATTCACAAAGTGAAGCAGCAGGCACCCAGGAACAAAGCGCACGGGGAGCAGTGTGTGGGGACGGTACCTTGTTCAAGGGAACCTCAGAGGTGCCACTAGCAGTCCTGGGATTCGAACCCACGGCCTTCTGATCACAGGGGCAACTCCCTAATCACCAGGTGTGTGTGTTTATGTCCAAAATCCCTGTCATTATATATATGATGTGTGCTCGTGTCTTACCATGTCCTCTTCACCCTCAACCATTGAGTAGGAGGGAAGCATGGCTCCCTCCATAGTTGTGCTTCTGAACACACCCTTCAGTTTACTGCCGATGCGACTGATCCCAAACGACTCTCCCCGCTTGGACGTGTTCCTGCACAAACATTTCAGGAGAAGGATCTTTAGAGACTATTGCAAATTGAAGACTAGCACTCTACACAAACATGCTCACTGCAGACAATCAATTATAAGCTAACAAACACAAAATCAAAACAGAGAAGTATGCAATTTTAAATTACTCATGAGTTATAAGCGTATTTGAAATGCATTCAAATGCATTAAAATACAGTTATATATTTTGGCTCCAATTTTTAATGAAGCACCACAACACATGAGAAACAATGCACACAAACATACAGATCAGAGAAAAAAAAAAACACTGCACGCAAAATGCAAAGCATGTACGGCACAAAAAGAGGCATGCTGAGCGTTCCTGGGGAGACACTTGTCCTAAGCAGTGATCTCAGAACAGATTTCCTTTCTCAATCCTTTTTAAGTACACTTCCAGCAAAAATGAATGGAAACTGGCATCCACATAGCTACAACCACGCATTTAATTTAAATCACGCATTGGCTTTCATTCATTATTAGCTAGCATTTTTTGGAGGAAAAGACTGCAGGGTAAACTGGTCTCAGATCAGTGCTTGAGGTCTGCTTTAAGAGCCACTGCACACACAGGCAGCCCGACTCACTTCATTGAACTGGGGAGGGACTTAAGAATTCTGGGCCGGAGTGTTAGGACGGATGTGATAGATTGGGAACGTGACGTGGGTGGGGATTTCAAGTTGATAGACAGAGGCTTGCAGCCAATGATATCAGCCCATCCTGGAGGAGCTAATTTTGAACTATACCGAGTAGGTCAGTAAGGAAAATCCATTATAGCCAGGCAGCGGTGGATAATGGGAGAGACAGGTCAGACAAGAGGAAAGGTCAGATATTTCTCTTATGTGTCACTGTGGAAATCTAATGGCTATTGCACCTCGTTTTTGGTGTAAATGGTGGGCTGCTCACCGTGAGGTCTACAGGCCAAAGCTGGCCTACAAAAACATCTGAGCTGGCCCACGAGATGGTTGTCCTAACTCTCCCCCAATCAGAGAACGATTTAACTTCTTATTTTCCATTTAGGGTTAAATTGTGTTTTAATACTTGCCATAACAGCCGAATGTGATATTAATAAATGAATAAATAAACGTAAAAAAAAAAAACCTTCGCTAGCATCAGGCAGAGTCACCCAACCCCCAGATATCAAGGCCAATTGTGCCACAAAAATGGTCCACTAACACGTTTTATGCTTGCAGTAGCAGTCTGTTTAAACCTAGAAAGATTCTGTTTAAGTTTTTAAGGTTGCTGTGTTGTTTGTCCTTGTCTCAACTGTCTGATTTGACCTCAGTTATATCGTCTTTATTAATCGTTCATGACTGGTTTTATGTGAATCCATCATTCTAACTGGTGTGCACACAGCCTGGTTATTGTTCTCTACAAGTGTAGTTTGTACATTGTAGAATTACTGGAATGGGTAGGGTGATGACTGCACTGCTGTCAGCAAAAGGGTGATGATGTGACATTGTGGAAACACATGATCTTCACATTTAGCCTACCCACTTCTTCCACAGGCCAAACCAACATTTCTCTCAAGATCACCATCACAATATTTAGTTTTTCTGTGGTTTGATGAAACAGACAAAAAAAACCACCAGCGCCGCCAGATTAAAAAATTCTATCATTTTTAGCCATTTCAGTGCATTTGGTCAGTGCTCTGTAAGTGTTGACAAAAGCCACAATATGCTCAGAAAAGCATACTGTGGCATATTGTGTCCCTCCCTAAGCTACATCCAAATTAATTATAACTACATAGTGAGTTGATAAGTTATATCACGTCACATAGCACAGGACAAACAGGTTCTGATAAAGTTCAGTCAGACCATGCAAGCCATGCTTAGTGGCTCTAGGGAAAAGTTAGTTAACCTATCACAAATTCATATCACATCTGATTTCAGTTCACAAAATATTCGAGAAAATAAATGACATCCCTGAAGATATACAATGTGCTTGTTTATGGTGCAAAGGAACTTCAGGCTACTGTGGCTGGCATGCAGTGAGTGAAAAGGCTCACACATCACTCTGATTCACTTACCTTAAATCATCCAAACTCAAATTCCTGGAATAACAGGCACAATGGCATTACTCTCAGACACAAACATTCTTTCTCTCTCTTCTCTCTCCCAGTAGTTCACTGGCAACACCCACACAAACAAACCACATGCTGTGTGGACAAATGTGGAAAAATGTTTTTCAGTACTTGCTGTCAACATGTGTTTTTCTAAGGACAACCGTTCCCATCCCACACATTTAAAAAACAGGACATTGATAAAAATCCCACTCAACCTAATGAGATTCTTTTATGATTCAATGAGCAACCTTGAACTTCCAGTTTACAGGGAACATACTGTATATTTGTCCTGTATTTTATTTCTTCTGTGAGGGATTAGAGGGGGGAAAAAAATCAGGAAATACTGTATCGGGGTACACAGATTTCAGAACTAATATTTGAAAATAGTTCACAGTTTCAGAGTCATCAGAGCCGTCATAAGGACTCATCACTGTCAGTAAAGCTGAGGTGCAACTTCACAGTATTAAGCTTTATAAACACACACACACACACACACACACACACACACACACACATACACACACACACACACACACAAACTTCTGCTGACCTGACAGTGATTATTCTTTTCTGAAGCATTAGAATACAGGGGGTCCTCAAGTTACGACACAGATCCATTCCTACAACAGTGATGTAACCCGAATTTTGGTGTAAGTCGAAACACACCCTAGCCTAAGTCACTTACCGATCCTAAAACTGTTGCAAAATCATAATCTAGAACATAAAAACACAACTAAGCCACAGAAAAAGAAAAAGGGGCATATATATACTGTACTTGAAACTACTCTGTTGGAACAGAAAAAATGACAGAAAAGGAGTGTAAAAACACCTGCGCTTTTAACAGTCCAAAATGGTGTAGGTAGGCGTACAGGGGGACGCCAACTCCCTCACTCATGAGTCGCGTTACTGTGTATTCTGCACATGCCGCGTATTCTGCATATTCTTCCGCCAAGTGCAATCAGACTAGTTATGGGAGTGAGCATCGTAACCTCGAGAAGTCGTATGTCGAGGCTGTCGTAACTCGAGGCCCCCCTGTACTGCTGTGACTGTGAAATAAGCGCAGCAACTGTATATCCTAGAGTTTGGCGATGGGCAGAGCGTAAACTGTCTCGCAGATTGCTTTACTTGCAGATTGCTTTACTTTGGAAGATGTGGGTGCTTGCAACACAGTTGCTTTCTTCTCAACCACTGATGCAGCAAGATTGTAGATTGCTGCTTTCTAATCAACAGCTTCTGTAGCTTCTGCCGCTTCTGCGTCACAACTTCTGACTCTGATTGCAATTTTTGTTAACTTTACCTGTAATGGAACTATTTCCACTGTTTGCTGGACATTAAACTTTTGAACTCCATGAACGCATTTTGTGTTCATTTTTGTAACCTTTAGTGTCAGACTCATAACTTGCGACAGGAGTAACACACATGCATGATACACACATCACTGAAATCGAGAAGACTTACCCTATACAATCGTCTAAGTCCCGTGTTTGTGCAATAAATTATTCCACAAACTTGTCGTCGGATTCAGTGTAACAAATTCTTCCTAATTTGTCATAATTTTCCCACTGCCTTTCTATATAATAAATATATTTTTATTTTCATTCTGTTGCTATATTATTATTTTGTTTATAATGGTGCTGTGTCATATGTTTGTAACTGTTGGGGGAAAGTGTTTGAATGCATTCTAGAGGTCATCTGAACTTCTTCAGCAGTAATAATGATACCAAGGAAGGTCAAATTCAAATTCCGTCCGGAAAGACGCACATATTTTTATATTGTAATAAGCCATAGAATGTCCCTGTTCGAAAAAATATATATAACAATGGCTATGGACCTTTACCCCACACATTTCTAAAGTTAAATCTCTACTGAAAAACACTGTTTTGTAGAAACAAAAGCAAAAAAGTTAAATTTCACTAGGCGAAAACTAAAATTTGTTTATAAAAATGATAATATCAAGATTTTACTTGTTAGTTTCACATCAAATAATTACACAGATAAGTAGCCCTGGGTCTTCTGAAAAAAAAAAAACAACATAAAGCATGAATGGCTAGCTTATGGAATAAAGAAGAATTAAGAAGAAGGCCTAAGAGAAGGCCCAGTGTTTTGGCCATGTCACCAAGCCCTAGGCTTGTCACGATAGTGAAATGTCAAACTCGATACCAATGCTAAAGATGGTACTCGATACTCAATACTATTTTTGATACTACAGGGGAAGAAAAAACAAACACAGGAACTTTTTAATAAATAATTTAAAGCGTGCTCAGGGGCCGTCGCACCGGTTCTCTGCGGAGGAGAGCTTCGCGACCGGCCTCGTTCAATAGGTCTCGGGGAGCTGAGGGTCCCTGTAAAATTTCGTGGCGCTAGGTTTGAACAAACAAAATGCTCAGTTTTGTTTGTCTACTTAAAATTGTACAGCATCTTTGGGTATTTTGAAAAGTGCTTTATAAATTAAATGCAGCAAAGTGCGGGACATGTCTACAAACATGTCTACAAACACTCGGACATGTGGTGTATGATACAATAAATGTTTCTTGCATATTGAAAACTGTACACTTTCAAACCGCAATTTTGGTACAAAAACAATTCATCGGTCAGCTCTAGAATGGTCTTAATCTGATTTTGTGAAGCTGGCCCTGAACTTGGCCACAAAAGTTTTGCACTTTGCATTTTATGTAACTGAAATTTGTGAAAGCATTTTCAGTCAAAACAAAGTCAGTATACATCTTAGTAAGTAGTGTTATTACAGTATACAGAAAGTTATAAACACACACACAGACACACACACACAAACAGGGCAATGCAGTGGAAACATACCGATTTAGTTTAGCGTTCCTAGCTGGAGACTCAACCCCACAGAGCAGGTATCTGAAATACTGCAAAGAAAGAGTGGGATGTTTAGAAAAACCGGAACTGTGAAGCTTGTATTTGTGAAGGTACTGTGAAAATATTTGCAGGAAATGTTTTCCTTGGTTTGCCTGTTTCCAGAGATACCATTGTTTGAGTGTTGGGATGACCTCACAAATCAAAGTGAACAGGACAGTCATGCCCAATGAAAGTCTTGGCTGGCCTCATCAGTGAAGAGTTAGCAGAACTGGCCTGTTATTTTAGTAAAAGCTGACGTCATTTGAGTGAGTCAGGGATGAGCGAGCATGCAACACATTACCTCATCACTGTGGCAGAAAATGGGGGTAAAGACATTCTCCAGCAGCGACAGGACATGCTCATAGGCCTCAAAGAGACACCGCATTTTCTGCAGCTTCACCACACCCATGTACGGGCCCTCCGCAACTACAGAAAAAGAGAATGGAGATTAGAATGCTTTGCTTTACACCTGTACCGTACTAATAAATAAATCCACCAATGGTTGTACTCTTTAAGGTCAGATATTTCTGCAGTTTACTCCTATGAGCTCAGGACAAAATCGTAATCTAAACTTTCAACGTCATTAAATATTGGCGCAAGATCATCATCAATAGTTTTAAATAAACATTTTGTCCAAATGACCTTCTTAGCTAAATTACTTCCATGATGTTGATCACAATAATAATGATTGAAACAGACCTGTGGCAATATTATCAAGAAGGAAAATCTAATACAGACTGCTGCATGCATGCAGCCTCCAATACAACTGAGCCTGCAATCAGTTCTGCAGATGAGAAGTTTTGTGAACATCAGTCGTGGATAAATTTGCACTTGTACACTGAAACTGAACAGAGAAGTCAAAGAAAGACAAAATTTGCTTATACTTTGCCTATGTTATGCAACTTCATTCTTTGCTGAGACAGGAAAACTGCATGCACATAACTACACCTCGATAAGACACAACATGAAAACCACCTGACATTTATTGCGTAGTTCCCTATGAACTCCACAAGACCTCTGAAGATGCGCTGTGGCATCTGCACCAAAATGTTAGCAGCAAGTCCTATAAGTTGCAATGCAGACTATCCCACAGATGCTTGATCAAAATAGAACATGCATTTCTGCGACACCCAAAAACACTGGGCCACTGTAATGAGATAATCAATGGTACAGGGGGTCCTCGAATTACGACATAGATCTGTTCCTTCGACAGTGATGCAACCTGAATTTTGGTGTGAGTCGAAACACACCCTAGCCTAAGTCACTTACCTATAGCTGTAAAATCATAAAAACACAACTAAGCCACAGAAAAAGAAAAAGGAAAACTCCCTCACTCTATCGCCTCACTACTGCGTATTCATCCAACGCACGCAACCAAACTAGTTCATCCACATACTCCATAAGTACGACGCTAACGGTGTAAGTCGAGTGGGAGTGAGAGTGAGCATTGTAAACTCGAAACGTCGTATGTTGAGACTATTGTAACCCAGGAGCTCCCTGTATTCACTTCACCTGTCAGTGGTTCAAATGCTGTGGCTGATCAGTGTACGCTTTGATGATCATCTTGTTTTGTAGCTGTTTTACGGTTGCCTGGTTAGCTTTATGTGCAAAAATTGAAAAAAGAGCCAGTTTTCCTCTGTTCCAGTGACCTATCAACACAAAAACTAAGACAGATAGTGAGGCATGCCTCCCCCACTAGATACAATTTATGTTACAGTCACTAAAATGTTTGTGTATACGTAAAATAAAGCTTTTACAGGCTTGCTTGGAGTTTAGAACTAAATTAGAGCTGCCATAAATGTTCTGCTCAACGCCACCATGTCAAATTCCATACTCAAGAACTCACTATCTTTCTAACAGTTGCAATTTTTGTTTGACTAAAGTCTTGGTTGACAACAGTAACAAAAGTTTCATGAAAATCAGATAAAGCAGTTTCAGAAAGATTGCAGATATTGCAGTCTACCAGAGAAATGTTTGCAGATTTTGCAGTTAGGGCAAGTGAGGCCTGTGAAGACACACAAAAACAAAGTGCAATGGAACTTTAACACCATAATAAAACTCACTGTTGCGGATCTCCTCGATGATAAAAGGATCAAAACTGATCTTGTCGATGCTCTCCTCAAGACAATATGTTTCATAAATCTTCTGTACTTCACCGTGTAATCGTTCCATCTCGGAGTCGCTCAGCTCAGGACACAAGATTTTGTCATTGAATTCCTCTATATGCGCACACACATGCACACACACACACACACACACACACACACACACACACACACACACACACATTTAGTTTATAAAATGTCAGGTTCTTTGTTTGAGTGTTGGGACGACCTCACTAATCAAAGTGAACAGGACAGTCGTGGCTTGGCCTCATCAGTTACAAGTTAGTAGAACTGGATTGTATAATCACTATTACGGAACATTACAACAAGTCAGGCAGAAAATGCAGTGAAATGACCTTTACTTTTAACTGGGCTGTGAAGTAAGACATTTTTGCTCATTTCATTTTTTAACATGGGTGAAATACCGTGCCCGTCATTAAGGACAACACGCAGAAGGCAGACGCGGTGCAGCTGTAACTAAAGAAGGTGTTCAAGGAAGACCAATATTTTTTCCCCATGGCACCAAACATGTACACAAATACCCAGACTGTCTGGTGTACCCAGACATCAACACAGCTCTCAGAATCTCTTCTCTCACACAAACACTTCAGGCTCTGTGTTTAGCAGAGAATAGCTGAATTCGGTTGTTTTAACCACCGCTGTATTTCATTTCTAGTTCATCTTATAGGTTGACAAGTCTATGCAACCCCCAACAAGAGACTTACTAAGTGACAATTTTTTAATTAAAACTATAGTGAACTGATGCTTCTGTCATTTTTAAAGTTTGGGATATACAGCCACGGGAAAAAATTAGAGACCACGTTTCCCTTTTTTTCTGTTCACTGTTTTCTGAACTATTGCAGTGTGAGCTGTGTAAAAAACAAGAAAGGGCTCCATATGTGTTGTGAGTGCAGTAGTGTTTGTAGAGCAGCTTTTCTATGGTCTGTATTCCAGCAGCTTCACTCCTG
>JBBIGA010144134.1:0-19666 GCA_037576975.1 Alestes dentex | reverse complement strand
GTGTGTGTGTGTGTGTGTGTGTGTGTGTGTGTGTGTGTGTGTGTGTGTGTTCCGGTGTAAGAAAGTGTTACTTTTTTCCCCCCATGATTCCATTAAAAAAGGGACATGACACTGCAAACCAAATGAAACACAAATTCAGATTTTGGATTTTTCAGGAAACAGTTCTATAAACCAATCGATCTGAATAAACATTTCCTTTCGACAAAGTTCTTTAACAAACACTGCTTGTACTTCTTTCTTTTCTTTCTGTCTGTCCTCACGGTTTATTTCTGGTACCACTGGGTTCCATGCTTGTTATGCAAGCCCTTAGGTGAAAAGCTACCTAGCATCCCTGTGGCCGATGAACAGCTCATTTTAAACTGCAAAACTGGTCTCAGAGCAAGAAAAGCAGACGACATTTTCAAGCATACAGAGTGAAGACATAGCAAAAGTGTCTCTTACAAGTACTGCTGTCCATCGCAGAGCCTGCACCACTTCTACAGACCACCTTCATTGCACTGGGTTATATGATTCTACATAGAGAACTTCCTCACGTGTCTTATTACAGAGAGCTTGCCACAAAGAGAGGCAGTACTTTGGGAGCCTTTCTTGTCTTTCTATTCTATTTTTACTTTCTATTCTCTCCCCCTGCCCATCACAGGAGTCTCCAAACCGGCGCACTGCTGTGTAGCACAGAAGTCTATTGTTCCCCATTCATGCGGTAAAGGCTGTGAATCCAGCAAGGCACTTAGACACAGCCTCACCCGCTAGGGCTCCAACAGTTGGTGACTGGGGGGACTGGCCTGTTGTGCAGCCCAAGAAATGCTCCCCTTTGCTCACATTTGGCTTCAAGTCCTCCATGTCTTGGCAGGAACTTGAGAAGTGACCGTATCCTCTGGCTCTTTCAGCGCTCTGTTCTGAACGCCGTCCTGTTGCCATGGCGATGACTGTGGCGGACAGCTTCGGAGAACTTCTCCGGCGCGGTCCAGGACGGAGCGCTCCTCTCGTCTCAGGCCTTCAACCACGCAGAGCTGCTCTAAACGGGCCTGGGTCGCGCCGACTTTGAGTTGAGCTAACTAGAAAATCAACACAAAATAAAAAAACAAAACAAAACAAAACCACAAAAATACATGACAGAGCTGTCTGTCCATAGAGAACGCTTTCGTGTGCTGTTTTAATTCATTAACCATTCATTGGCCACCATTTGCTATATAATCAACTGACTAGGGAGCAACTATGGAAAGACATTTATTGTTGAGAATCTAAATACTATAAAATGACCGACGCAATGTAGTTCACCATTATAATCTGTAATGTAGTTCACTGTTCGTTATAGCGGGCAAAGCTACGACTTCGCAAGCTTTTTTAAATGGACATAGCCTGTTCTGTGTTTTTCTTTATATATCACGATAACAGAGATATGTTAAGAAGTTATGAACACATCTAGCAAACGAGTTAAATTTATGCAAACGAGTCACGCTAACTGGTGTCTTCATTCTTTCACTAGACATGTTGGCATGTTTAGTCAGACTGTTCCTTTAAGACTGCGTGACGAGGTAGGCTCACCCTCTCCAGTGCTCTGGCATTGTCATCGCTGAGATGCTGGCATAGCGTTTGAGCCTTGTGAATGCAGCACTCCTCTCTATCCTGACTCACTGCTGCCCCTAAGAGGACACTCTTCCAGCTGGCGCTGCAGAGAACATTGACAGTTTATGTATTACAGGTAGATGTGTGAGTATGAGTGAGGTTCAATATTTTCAACAGTAAAATCATTTCTTATAAGACATGGATGCTTTCAGTAGGTACTCTGTTATGGCAAGTGTAACAGGTGCAAACAGATTCATGTATTTTGTAGAAATATATGCACTTATGTCTTAAAATGTGATTGCACAATAGATCGTTTGTATTATAGTTTTCTTTTACTTGGCACACTGCTTGTGAGGGTCCTGGTAGCCCCCCCCCCCCGCCTTATCTGTCTGTACCCCCCCCTCCCTCTTGCCTGCTTGATATCCTTTTGTATAGAGGAGTTGGAGGTGTAAATGTACGGAGGACCAACGTTTTTGTTTTGACACTTCGACACAGCAGTTTACTCATTTTGGGTCGTGTGTCTCACCACCACAACACAGAGACTGAATGACTTAAGCAGTACGATGTGAATGGAAAGTTCGTCTTACTATTGTTCTGGTTTCAGTGACAGTAACTTCAGCACGGTCATCAGCCTCCAGGACGGCCCCTCCATTCCAAACGTGAGGTTTCTACACACGGGAGAAAGAGAGAGAGAGCAGATACTTAAAGGTGCCAACCACCACTGAGTACTAAACCCCTTCCCACTGACCAATCAAACTTACCTTAAAAAATCATTGTCCTTCAAGAACAGGAGCTTCTGGCGTAGTTGCTTATCGCCATCGTTCAGACACAACTTCAGTGCACCTGATTTCATCAACCAAGGACGAAACATGTCGAACTCTTCTACGTATTCGTCCATTTTTGTCTCATATGCACAGTTACAGCAGCTCATAGGTACAGTTTATACTCACCTAGGTCAACGTAGACCACGCTGTGTTGGTTACCGGGGGCAACGAAACCATATTCCAGGAGGAGTCGTTGGTTGTCATGGGGACCGTAGCAGATGAAAGCTTGCTGGAATTTTCGGCAGCCTTGGACACTTCTGATCTCATAGCAGCACGTCTCCGTACTGAACCCTGCTTCAACCTAGCATGAGGAAATGAAAAGAAAGAAAAAAAAAGAGAGGACTTGAAGGTGCAGCACAGTATGTCTGTTGCTTCCAGGACTCCTATTACATTCTTAGGATGGTCCAGCTCTTCCTTTTCTGGACTTTTTCCAGATTCTTGTATTCCCTCCTTTCTACAGTGATCACACGTACCGCTCCTTATCTAGTATCTTTATTCAAGATTCAAGAGAGTTTATTGTCAGCCCAGCCACATACACAGAGGGTTGAAATAGCGTGCTCTGAAGGAAACAGTGTAAGACAAAGACAAGACAGAGAGCAGAGTCAAGAAACTGCCGCGACATTATATTTCAGTCTAAGCAAAGAATTGCAAAGCACAAAACAGGTAGGTCGTGCAAATAAGTGTGTATTCTGAGGTAGAGGAGGTTTTTTTTCCCCACAAATATTTAGCAGCAAGTGTTACTGCAGTCCCTGATGAAAATTATGGAATCATCAGATTGTGAGAAATGTTCACACAGCTTTTTTTTTTTTTTTTTTTTTTTTGTTTACTTAATAGCAAATAAACAATCACAGCTATGATGGTTTTTCAGATCAAGAAGAGGAAATCATGAAACCATGTGGAAGCAGAAAATATGGGATCATCTACAAAGAAAATCATTATTAGGAGGCATGAATTCTTTATGACACTAATGAAAAAACAATATTCTCGCCCTAAAAAAGACATCACTGTAATTATTTTCTATTGATGGAATGAGAAAAGTGGCCAACATATACACCTTTGCATTTACTGTTGAGGAACAGATTGCAATCTCCCCCATTCCTTCAACTGACATATGACTCCATATTAAAAACAAGCAAAGAAATCTGCTTATTTTCTTCAGACAGTTATCACTGTCAGTTGCTGATCATCCACTGATCAGTCATAACATTTAAACCACCTGCCTAATGTTATATACGTCCCCCTTGTGACACCAAAACAGAGCTGTCCTGATGAGGCATGGACTCCTCTGAAGGTGTGCTGTGGTATCTGGCACCAAGGTCTTTGCACCAGATCTTTTAAGTTCTGTAAGTTTTGAGGTGGGTCCTCCATGGATCAGACAGGTCTGTGAGGTTTGGCCTCCATGGATCAGACTGGTTTGTGAGGTGGGGCCTCCATGGATCAGACAGGTCTGTGAGGTTTGGCCTCCATGGATCAGACTGGTTTGTGAGGTTTGGCCTCCATGGATCAGACTGGTTTGTGAGGTGGGGCCTCCATGGATCAGACTGGTTTGTGAGGTGCGGCCTCCATGGATCAGACTGGTTTGACCAGCACATCCCACGGATGCTCAATCTGATTGATATCTGGGGAATTTGGAGGCCAAGTCAACGCCTTGAATTCTGCAGTGTGACATGGTGCGTTATCCTGCTGAAAGAGGCCAATACCACATACCTCTACCTGATCTGAAAAAAAATCTGTCATTAATGAAAATAATGTGGTTTAATTTGTTTGAGACATGTGATTTATTTGCTTTACACACGTCACCCTGATGAAGAAGTTATCAGTGGGTGTTTAGTGTACTGAAGTGACCTGTGTAATGTATGCAAAGTGGGTGTACTGCGAGTTGTTCAAATAAAAGCTTCTCACTTAAAAAGCTAGATGAACATTACTGCAGTGCGGTGACTCCAACACTGTTGCCAGGCCTTGTACTGCTGGTTGGTTTGCTTTTTATTGTTTTTGTGTGATTTAATTAGTGGACCCTTCTCAGCAAAGCAGCAACACTGACGTGATCGTGGCGTCTCAGCATGTGTCACTCTGGTCCAAGTGCATCAGGTGTTGCTGGAGTTTTAAACACTACACATTTACTGCCCACTTTATTAGAAGTGCCTATCTTGTTGGTCCAGAATTACAGACTATAACTGTCAGTGTGCGTTAGTCCACCTCTGGCCTTTCATTAGTGCTTAGTTTCAGGATCCTTGCCTCTGGATATTTTTGGACGGTGCTCTATTCCCAGCCCAACAGTGACAGTGCTGTATCAGACAGTGCAGTGTCAGCACAGCACATATTAACACACCATGGTGCAGAGAATGGTCCATCATCCAAATAATATCTGGCCCCAGTAGTGGTCTGAGCTTTTCGACAAAACGTGCAGCAATCGATGGTCATTAGACATTAAGTGCATCTGTGTGGTTTACAATTTACCTTAAATATACCATAAATACTTTGACAGCTTGCAATTACCGATGTACTAATGCATCATACTGAATCATAAAATACTGCACTGCTGTATCGTGGCAAGTGTGTTAGACTGGAGAACTATAAATTACAGCGTTTGTACAGTATTTCTATGTCATTAAGAAATGAACCTGAATGGATTGGGCGAAACTCCACCATCCCATTCATCTTTTAGTTTGATCCAAACAGAAACACAGCAGTCAATTAAGTGACTGGAAGTTGTGGAGTTGGTCACATGACATGTTAATATCACAGTTGTGCATGTTACACCTATCCCCTAAACAACCACGCCAAAACAGGATGGGTTATTCCCTAACTAGAGTACAAAGGCGCTCTGTAGAACTGAGGGATTTCTCTGTTTCTACTCAACAGACACAGAACAAGCCTCTTACCTGTACTGTAGGACAGTGATTCAGTAGGTCTAGATATGGTGCCAGTGCAAAGATATCCTTGTCCCTTGAGAGAAAGGCGCTCTGGGCATGCTCCATATACACAGTACGTGTATTCACACTACACCATGCCCACCGAAATGCATCCTCTGTAAACAAGGCCTCCACTGGCTGGGTGAAAAGAGGCTGAAGGCTCAAGAAGAACGTCTGTGAAGAGGAATAAAGCTCCTGAAACTGCTCTTTTTGCTCCAGTGCCTTTTTTCGGACACTCTCAGGCAAGAGGTCCATGACGTCATCTGAAAAGTACACTGGGCAAGTGTAAGACTTTGGGAGGATTTTGATGTAGGGACTCCACTCTGCGGCATCTCCATAGTGTCTCTCGGCTAAAAGGAAAGAACAAAGTGCTACAAGAGGAGATATCGGGGGCTTCCACCTGTACAGAAAGAAGAAGAGGCAGTAAATAATCAGCACAGTAGTAGTAATACTATTAATAAGACTAGGATCAGTAATAACAGTAGTCGTTACATTATTTTTCATCCAAACCTTAAACTCACATTTGCCCCACTACGTCTTATTGACGCAAATAATTTAGCACTGGAAATTACCAAGGAAAAGGGAAATTGTAACAACAGATTTAATAGATAACATGTAAATGAGTACGTAGATACAGCAATGTGAATCAGGGTCGCTATCTAGTAGTAGTCACTTTCAATTCGGTCTTAAAAAATGAATTGAAAAAAATCTGTTTCTGCTGTTTCAAATTGGCATTCTTTAAAATAAAGGAGGTAACTGCTCAACTTAATTACAACTGTAACATGATCAAGTAAAAAAAACAAACAAAAACTACATCATAGAACAAGTGTCTAAAATTGTGAATGAACGCCCCTGAAGTTCAGTCAGTGACGGCATTGAAATCACTCTTTCCAACCCTGAAAACAAAGTTTACACCGTTCACAGGTATGTGTATGCTTAAGTACTGATACCTTTTTATATATTCTCCCATGTAACTCTTCAGAACTACGCTTGTAGTCAATAAGCATCTCTCCGGTAAGGAAATCACCACTTCACTGGCCTATGAAGAGAGAAATAACCCAATAACAATGTAATAAATGTTATATTTTTAGATTTGTATGCTAAACAAACTGTAAGTTTGCAGAGACATCACCTTAATATGCTGTGTAGCCATTAGGCCTCTTCCTGTATCTGGACAGAAAACAAACCACCACATTACCAGTAACGTCAGAAAAGTCATCATCTGCCTAGAAAACCTCAGTTAGGCTCCTACCTGAGAAGCTGGCTGGTATTAAAGACCGAGTATTAAAGTCTCTCTTTTTAAGCCATGTTCTTAGATCCACATAAGGGGCTTCGTGCGATATTGTAACTGAAAGAGACACAAAAGGTCAGTTTGAGTTGACATTACATTACTGCTATACAACATAAACGCTGAGTGACTGAGTCCAACACATTCCATTGTAATGCTGACTGTGTTAACACACACTATAAAGACAAAAGTATTGGGACACCAACAGGGACTTCAATGACATTGCGTTTAAATACACAGACTTTACTGTGGAGCTGGTCCCCTTTTGCAGCTATAACAGCTTCCACTCTTCTGTAGAGCACTTATAAGCTCAAGCACTGATGTTAGACGAGAAGGCCTGGTTCACAATCTCCGTTCCAGTTCATCCCAAAGGTGCTGGATGGGGTTGAGGTCAGGACTCTGTGTGGGTCAGTCAAGTTTTTCCACACTGTACTCATCCAGCCATGCCTTTATGGAGCTTGCTTTGTGTACTGGGACACAGTAATGCTGGAATAGAAAAGGTTCTTCCCAAACTGTGTCCACAAAGATGGAGGCATGGCGTTGTCCAAAATGTCTTTGTATGCTGAAGCATTAAGATGACCATTCACTAGAAGGAAGGGGCCTAGCCCAAACCCTGAAACACAAGTGTCCCAATACATCTGTCCACACAGTGTATATGACAATGAAGATCTAATCTAATAAAATATATTCTGCACCACGTCGGTAAATTTACAAAATTACCACTCTGAGCCTCTTCTCGTTTTTTCCTCTTCTTTCTCCTTGCTCTTCTTCCACAGCTGCTCATCTTGTTTTATGTTTCTCTCACAAACTCCAAGAGGGAGAGAAGTAAACAAAGAGTAGCTTCCTTGCTAACTTAGGCCGTCTGGCTAATGTTTGGCAGCTCGTGTCAATGTCTAATAACTGACGACAACTACTCCTTAATTGTTTTTGAGGGCTGCACGCACGAATTTCACTGTAGAAACACTAATTCTGCAATAAATTCTAATGGTAAACAAAAAAGTGTATTCCTTCCTGCAACTTACACTCCATGTGCGTTTCCATGTTGATGACTTCATCACGTCCGCTACTTCAGACTGCGTAAACGCTAATCTTTAAATGTGCTGTTGATAGACCTCAACGGAAACAGACGATCCATGTATTCTAGGCATCTCAAAACCCTAGCGCGCCCTTTTCGCATCTGCTGTATGTTCAAATGATGCAGCAAACTGGGAATACTGGTTTTAGGCAAGTTTTTACAAGTGGGAAAACGCAGGCGTATACAATATGCGACATTTTACATCAAGTTCAAGTTCAAGTTTATTTATATAGCATATTATTATACACAACAGGTCATTCGATGTGCTTTACAGGAATAGAATATACAATAAAACAAAACACTATAGAATAAAATAATGGAAGAAATAAAAGAATACATTAAAGAAAACTGAAACTGCAATAGAAGTGTAAATGTTTAAAAGAAGGCAGAGGAGAACAGTGCATCTGCAAAAAGCGCTAAACTTTGAGGTCAATATGAAATGTGTGTTCTATGTGCTTTTTAATACAGGAAAAATAAAAACTGGTATTGTACTTTCACTTTTGACTTTCCACATCAGAAAAAGAAAAAAAAACTCGGAGATTAATATAAAAAATAAGTACATAATTCGCTTTTTGTGTTCTGTGTGCTTTTTAATACTGCAAATATATATATATATCTAAATAAATAACCCAGTACAATTTGCATTCTTCAAGCCTCCATACTTTCCTTTTGTTTGTTTTTTTTTAAACATTTAATTTAAATGACTCAGTATCAGAATGGCAGAACAATTTCGGTTATCTTTTCTATCATTTCAAGGCATTTATTTTCCTAAATCCTATATAGGGACACCACCTTAGACACATGAGCGCACTGATGTGGTGGGCGTGTATTTACTAGTGAACCATCTTTAACATCTGACCACTTGAAGGCAGCATAATCTGGATCCTGTGAAGCAGGCTGACACTTCAGACTCGAGACAGAGCATAAACAGTAAGTTTGGACCTTATCATTTTTAAGTGACTATCATCTAGTTTTTATTTATTGAGTTATAGTCTGCACAGGACGAGTTCCAGCTCGTGTTTTGTGCACGTTTTGAATCTGCCGGTCCAGTCAAACCTGTCTGTGTGGGACCGTGCTGCTTCTCTGCAGACATGTCCTCTCGCAGAGTGGCCGTCGTGACTGGCTCTAATAAGGGAATCGGGCTGGCTGTGGTCCGAGCCCTGTGTAAGCAGTTTGACGGAGACGTGTACCTAACGTCTCGGGACGTGGGTCGAGGGCAGGCTGCTCTGGAGGGGCTGAAGAAGGAGGGACTGTCCCCTCTCTTCCACCAGCTGGACATCAACAACCCGGCCAGCATCCACACAGCTCGGGACTTCTTCAAGACCCAGTACGGAGGGGTGGATGTCCTCATCAACAACGCTGGGATCGCATTTAAAGGTAAGCCAGGCGCCTCTGGTTCGATTAGACAGGTTTACAATGGGTCACCCCCTTTTTTTGTGACCGTGACTCTAGGGGGCGCTGTTTTGCAGCTCCTGCAGCCTGAAAGAACCGTGTAAGCCTTACATAAGCATGACTAGACTATATGCATAATAGTATTGGGACCGTTCTAAGAGGGATTTAAATGACACTGCATTCAAATACATAGACTTTAATATGGAGTTGGTCCCCCTTTACAGCTCCAAAACTCTTGTGCAAAGCCCTTCAAGAAGAGTGGAAGCCGTTCTGGCTGCAAACTCCATATTAAAGTCTATGTATTCGAATGCAATGTCATTAAAGTCCCTGTTGGTGTAAGGGTCAGGCGTCCCAATAATTTTGTCCATATAGTGTAGTTCAGACATTGAGCAAGAGACCTTTAACAGACAGTAGTAGACAAAAACATTAAAAAGTCCAAATTACCACGACACCGATTACAGTAGAAGGAAAAAAACAAAAAAAAGAAAGCAGGATCAACACGAGCAGCTTTGCACAAACATATCAAATTTTGTTCTACAATTCTGGCTGTTTTGAACAGTGGGAAATAACACTGAAATAATAGTCCCGACTATGTATTACTTTCACACATTTTTGGTAGGTTGCGTTTTCATTATAGCTGTTTAAATGTCTATTGCGAGCTCCTGCACAAAAAATGAAGTGGGTGCCCCCTAAGGCCTCGACTGATTAAGATCAGGTGTGTTAGTTCAGTGTTGGAGGTCAGTTTTCATTAAGTGTGGAGCTGGTCCCACTACTTAGTCTGGCTGTCTTATATCACTCATGACTGATATCAACACCTCTCAGTCACTATACACACTGTTCTGTTGAGACATTGGGTTTTAAATACGTGCTGTGCAACTATAATAACACTAGTCACAGTCTTTCTTATATTAAACCTGTAATAAATGATTGGACCCACATTTAATACATGACTAGTGAATATACCTGTAATGAATGACTAGACCAAAAAGCATTTCATATCAATAGGTCTGATATTCCTGAAGGTTAACCAGGTAGGGTATTTGTCTCTCTGTGTATTACAGTTGCAGATACGACCCCTTTCGGGACCCAAGCTGAAGTGACGCTGAAGACCAATTTCTTCGCCACCAGAGACATGTGCAATGAGTTCCTCCCCATCATCAAAACAGAGGGTACGTCACAAACTGCAGCTGGATCTAAAAACGGCCAAACGTGTCTTATTTAAGAACACTGGTTCTTTTAATTATTTAGTTTTCCCTTTTTTTTTTTTAATTTGTGGAGTTAAAGCTCTGGACCTTTTTATATTTCACTTATAACTAAATGTTTCTAGGATATTTAAAGATCACCAAATACGGGATATCTTTATAATGAAGCACAGAATTAGCAAGGCTGCTTTTAGCATTTATGCTCCAAATCGTTGACTTTGAAACATCCTCTGGCAAGACATGTCTCAAGCACTCACCGTTTGTTATGTAAAAATGATGGGGTTTAACGCATTAAATTTCGGTCAGTTAATCACAGAAAAAAAAAACGCAATTAAAAAAAATTACGCTGATTAATCGCATGCGCTGTAAAATGAAGAGGAGAACGCGCTGCTTGGCGCAGTGAGTGGAAAGATTTCGTTTAAAAACGGACGGATGGAACAGTTGATGGGAGTATCGCTATCTGCAATTTATGCAATAAGGAATTTTTGGATCATCGGAGCGCATCAGGTCTAAAATAACACCTCAGTGCAAACCCGGCAGTCTGAGCCAGCGCAGTTTGTGCCGATCCGGTATTGGGATCAGTCCAATATGGGCTTGAATATTGGAAACAGCCTGAACTATCATGTAAATGCTCAAGTAAGGTTTGAGCCACACGTAAAGAGGGCTGTGTCGGGACACGAGTAACAAAGAGGAGCAGAAATGGGTCCCCATACCCTCCATAGTGCACCATGGAGGAATTAAAATAAAGACTCCTGCACTCAAATAGTGTAAAAATATGTCCAGCAAAGAGTCACTGGAGATTCAGACTTCAGACTTAGTATGCAAAATTCCACAATGAACAAATTGTGCTCTATGTGGGTGCAGAAACAAGAATTTTGTGAGTTACATAACGCACTACAAAGTAGAGAGCCATGAGGAGTTTTTAACCTCTTAAGTTTTTTTAAGAGAGAGAAAAAAGGACCGTATCAGATCATCCGCAGATCCTCAAGGTTGCGGTAGTGGTAGTTCGCCACACCTAATTTATAGTACAGCCTTTTTTGTATTCTTTTGTCATATACTTGTTTTGTTAACCAATTTCTTGTTCACAGTTCTGTCATTTGTTTTTGTGCTTATTCTTAGCTATTTTCAAATGCATTAGACACATTTCTGTGCATTATTGTCTATATTCCATTACTATGTAAATAGTTCACTCAGTCATATGCATTCCGATCTTTTTAAATGTAGTTCTGAGTGCCGAAATAATAAATGAATTTTGTGATGCACTGAATAATTTCTGAAATAATCATAATCAAGTCAAGTTGCCCCCCCTCTTTCCCTCTCTCACTATTTGTTTCCCTCTCTTCCTCTCTGTTTCTCTCCCTCTGTCTCCCCCTCTTCTCTCTTCCTCTTTCTCTCTCCCTTTCTCTCTCTCTTCCTCTTTCTCTCTCCATTTCTCTCTCTCCCTTTCTCTCTCTCTCTTTCCCTCCCTATCTCTTTCTCTCTCTCTCTCTCTCTCACACTCCCCCCTCCCATCTCTCTCTCTCTCTCTGTCTCCCTCTCTCCTGTCTCTCTCTCTCACACTCCCCCCTCCCATCTCTCTCTCTCTCTCTCTCTCTCTCTCTCTCTCACAGGTAGGTTGGTGAATGTTTCCAGTGTGGCGGGCTCCATGGCTCTGGGACGCTGCAGTCCTGAGCTCCAGGCCCGTTTCCGCAGCGATGACATCAGCGAGGAGGAGCTGGTGGGTCTGATGGAGCGCTTCGTGAAAGACGCTCAGGAGGGCGTGCACTCCCAGAGAGGCTGGCCTAACACGGCCTACGGCGTGTCCAAAACCGGCCTGACCACCCTGACCAGGATCCATGCCAGAAAGCTTAGGGCGGAGAGACCTGGAGACGGGATCCTGTGTAACGCCTGCTGCCCGGGCTGGGTCCGCACAGACATGGCAGGCCCCAATGCCACCAAGTCACCAGAGGAGGGCGCCATCACCCCGGTATATCTCGCCCTGCTGCCGCCTGGGGCCAAGGAGCCCCACGGCCAGTTTGTATCAGAAAAAACGGTCCAGCCTTGGTGAGGGAGGGAGTGTGTGTGTGTGTGTGTGTGTGTGTGTGTGTGTGTGTGTGTGTGTTTGTGTAGCTGAATCACAGAAGGCTCATTATTTACACAGTGCATCATTTTTTGCGTGTGGGTGAATGTGTGTGTCACTCCAAAGGTTTCACGCCAACTGACCATGTTCTCCTCACAAAATTATTATGAACCATTATTTAATCATCAATATAAATGTTGCAAGCATGTTGTTTATTTATTTTGTGATAACAGCTAATGGTACAAGTTGACCAAAATAGTGCCTTCTTTGTCATTTTTACCTCCATCTGCATTCCTGGCTTGTGAGAGTAAACCAAGTAAGAGTTTCGCATTAAAGTGATCAAGCATTTTGGGATGTGTCTTTTTTTATAAAACAAAAAAGAATAAAAAAGAAATTTGGATGGCCAGTGAATTGGAAGAGTGGTAACAACTCCTTTATTGAATTCAACAATTAAAAAAATAAGCATCGCAGGTGTAAGGGATATTGATTCTGATTAACTCGCAGTGCAGTCGTATTTGTCGTTATTTATTCAAGCAAGTTTAGAGGATCACGGAGGGGACAAGGTCAGTGCGTCGGGAAGCTCTCTTTAAAATCTGACCCTGAACGGGAGTTTAATCGTCATATTTACACCTTAAGGCGCCTCATTCTCCAGAAAAGAGGGGTCGGAACGGGAACGGTGTTAGAGCGTTTCCTTCTTGACCATTTTTTGCTGAACTTTTGGTCATTACAAGGTCAGTCAGGAGGCCTTCTACTTTCACTGATTAAAAAAAAATCAATAAATGAGGAACCGTTGCTTCCCCTTTCTACTCTCTGGGTCAAGTGGTCACCTTCAGAGTTAGTGACCGTATTCAGATCAGATGTGTTAGAATAAAAAATCAAACATCAGATGTGTTAGAATCAAACATTTGTATCAAATCTTTTATACGTAATCCGTTTCATTGTAGTACACCTTAGCATCATCTTTAATTTGATCCCACAACATGGCACACAAAAGATAATTGTACACATGAAGAACAGAAGTGAAACCGACTGCATAGTGCTATTACACCTAATATAACAGTCTAATACAAGCAGGACAGGGAACACCAGAAATGAGAAGTAAAATGAGGTGTCCTACGTACGGAGCCGTTTGAAATTACTACCGCAGAAACCAATGCAGCAATACGAGCCGTCCAACAACAAAAGGGTCCCAGGAGTCATTAGCTGTATGAAAATGAACTTTTGAGACTCGGGTCGTGTCTCGAAGCCGAGGAAGCTGCGTTTCGTACCTGTTACATCAGTGAAGCTTGTCCCGTTCTGTAGGAATCTCGGAACGCGGCCTGGAAACGCGTCTTTCGTTTGAGAGAAACTGCAGAACTCCGCTGGCGCATCCGTCAAGACCTTTGATCTCCCGCAGACCTCGACAAGACCATTCAGCGTAAGAGTTGAAAGCGGTGTCTGCTCAGGCTGTCTCTAACTAACGCGTGTGGAAGAGCACTGACAGGCTCTGCCTCGCTAAATCAATGTTTGCGAGGTCTCTCCTACCTCCCCTGCAGCCTTCGCTTTGAAAAATAATATTATTTCATGCCTTCAGTCACTGGGTCTTATACCAGTCCTCAGGGCTCCGCACATTTTTGCTCGATTCCAACTCCTAAAACACAAGAACAGGGAAAACTGTGGCACGAGGACTGGTTTGAGAATCGCTACCTGAAGTGATGTGTTACAGCTAATGCAGGCTTGCCAGACGGTTCCTCCTACGGGTCTGCTGAGATTAGCGTTTTCCCTCGTCTGATGCTCGAAATTCACTTCATGAGGCGCTTGCCAGCTGGCCTATGGGTCGAATCAGGTGTGTTTAATGAGTCAGAACACGAACGCCGAGGTCTTTTGCTTTCTAAATGTCACACTTTTGCAAACGCTTTGTGCACCAAGTTGAGCCTGAAGCACCAGGCAGTAATTGCTGGATTGCAAAAAAAAAAAAGTTCACCGTATCACATCTTTGAAATTGAAAAAAGTGTTTTCTTAGGCATTTAGTTGCTATTAAGCATATGCTAGTTTGTCACCTGCTAGTGTGTTTTTGTTGAAGCTCGTTTTAAAAACACGGTGCCTCCCTCTACACACAAAGGGAAACTGGTGGCCTAGTGGTTACGGAGTGGTCGCTGCGGTCAGAAGGCTGTAGGTTTGAATCCAAGGACTGTCAGCGGCACCACTGAGGTACACTTGAGCAAGGTACCGTCCCCACACACTGCTCCCTGCTTCACAATGGGTTAAGTGCAGAAATAATAATGTATGACGTGTGTTCACAAGTGACTATAAGGGGGCACTTTACAGTTTTTGACTATGTTAAGCAACAAGACACACCAAAATCTCTTGTGTAGGTCGGACTGGTGAGAGTGGTTTCATAAACGATAACAAATGCCTCATATGCACCCATTTGTTTCCTCCAGCTCGAGCTTTACCCATAAATATTCCCACAGCATTTATGTAGAATCTAGCCGAGCTGGTCACGACGGGCTGTCCCACCTGTGAACCCATGAATCTGCATTACCTGCTTCTGCTTTCCTTTTGTCAGATTATTTCTAAATTGGTGCCTGTTCCAATTAATATAAACCAGATATTTTGAGACAGAACTATGGGACTATAATCCCAAACTAAACCTCTTTTATTTGGAGATGAATATAAACAGAGACCACAATAACCAATAGAGCACTGTTAGTATTGATGAATCCTTATCATGGTCTTAAAGTGTTCCTCAGGTAATGATCCTGACGTATTTTTAAACTGATCTCTCACAGCACTACAAAAATCAAAGCTCCACAAAAAGCATGCCGGCCATTTATGAGAACAATTACTCAAAGATGGCAGACATTAAGAGCAACCGAGACTAAAAAGGAAACACCGTTCTTCTTGGGGCATTTAACAGCCCGGGCACCTGGAGTGACAGAAGTCATTAAAAAAGGCCTATGAAATTGATTTTAATGGACTGAAGACAATTACATCTGGCCACCCATCAATTTAACCCACTATGGTTGAAACTATGGTTGAAAATGTACAGTAAACCCTCGCTTATCGTGGGGGTTACGTTCCATAGGCTCCCGCGTATAGTAAAAAAAAAAGTGCATATGTGATGTGGTAAAAAAAAAAAAAAAAACCTATTCTTCTAGTGTAAACCCTAACTATTCCCCCTGTGGTGGAAAATCAGAAAACGGACAAAAGATTCTTCGCTCAGAACAAAGACTTTATTTTTCTCCTGCAGAAGGAGAGAGTTGTTCGTCAGTCCTGTAGGTTCCTCTGCTACAGTTGTCCTTCAAACACTGATACTTTGCCGTTAAGCTCCTCGTCAGAGAACAGCAGGTTGTGTAAAAAGTGCTGAAACTGTGAACAGCTGGACATGTGCATTCAAACATTCAGGGAAGGTCACATTAAGTTCACCTGTAAAGGTTATAGTGCATTTTAGGTTCGTCCTGACATCTCATCCGAAAGCCGAATATCCCTAACTTTTTGTGAGTAGTGTATATGCCATGCTTACGTGATTGCCATTGTCATTTTAAATTAACCTGTGAAGTGCTGAGAGAGCTAAAGAGTGTATGCAACCACAATAACAGGAGCTCCACTTCAAAGGTTACATCGCAGGGCAGGGCGCAATGTCCTTCTCCACATTCCTCCTGCAGGCAGAGAGCGCTTTCCTTTTCAGTACTTAAGTGAGAAGGATAAGTCACGCAGAATTCATTACAGAGTGAACGATTAACTGCTCGATAATTATGCGTGGAAAGTTATACATAAAGATGATACATAGGTGAAACGTAAAGACAATAACAATTCTTCCAGCAGTTTGTAATCTACAAACTGTTGACAGAGCAGTTCTTAAACATTGTGCCATTACCAATGGCCGGGCTGCCATAGAAGCCAGGTTCAAAAGAAGTGAAAAGTGCATTTCTTTAGGCTGAGTGAAACAGGTTTGCTACGTGGTGTGCCTCATTTTAATCACGAAGGGGTCAGCCAGTCAGTAAAGATGGAAGAATTTTTATCCTTATGAAGTTTCACACATATTAATTAGTTACATGTGCACATGTAACCCTTATGGATCCTTTGAGTCTCACAGTTATGCATGATTATATTAAGAATGAGCGTGGGAAAAGCTGACGTCTACCTCAGCTTAATTCGTGTGATGTATGTATCCTCAGGAGGGGCCTGTATCTTGATAAGATAGAATCCCCAGAAGGAACATGTATTTTGGGGGGAAATTCTGTCGCCTTTGTTCACAGAAGACTCTCAGGGACACCAGATGTTTGCGGGACTGGGTGACCTGGCTTGAAGCATCTGGGAACGAAGGGGACGGAATCCTCCCTTCTGTAGTAGCACAGGCTTTTGACATTGGATTGATTACGGACACTGCTTTGACAATTAACTGAGTCACGTACTCACTGCCCACTGCCTATAAATATAGTGTGATGTTACACTTTGGGAACTTGAACAACTCCTCTGTAAGACTCTGGTCTGACTGTTGTGACTTGTTTCCTTGCTGCAAGATTAAAAAACATCTGTTGATTTGGACTCCGTCTCGTCGTGAGCTTCCTTTTGTTCGAGTTCTTTTCGGAATTTTCCAAACAACTAGTATCAAAGGCACAGTAACCACAACAGCAACAACAGCCTTATTCATTGTAAGATATATGGAATATGATCAAGTGAAGATGACATTAAACTTCATAAACATTAAACTTCATAAACATTAAACTTCTTAAACCTTGAAAGAGGACTTTCAAACCTTTTTTTAACCTCATTTTGCCTCAATATCCATTCTTGTATTTGTTTCAGACTATTGGTTCAGCACACAGGATCCTAATCCTGGTTTTGGGTTACCACCTCTCATTTCTGTGTTTTTCTGTGCTAGCGCATTCACTTCAACTCATGAATGGTTTGTGCATTATATGATTAGTTAGTACAGATGTGTTTGGAGCAAGGAAAAAGCAATAATGAGCAATATAGGGGTTACCGCGGAACCATAGACTTAGGAAGTAAAGCCAACAACGAGGCTGTCTTCATTTAAAGCTCAGACAATAATAGAGTCACAATTTAGCCGAGGTCAGTACCTTGGACGCTCTCCTTGGCGTCTGACCAGAGGAGGACGGGTATCCCTTTTGAGTCTTGGTTTCTCCTGAGATTTCTTCCTTCAGCTTTAGGAGGTTTTTCCTGTTGCCTTTGGCTCACTAGGGGCTTGGACCAGGGGCCTCATGTATAAACGGTTCGTACGCACAAAAATGCTGCGTACGCCCGTTCCCACGATCACGACGAGATGTATAAACACTAAACTTGGCGTACCGCTACGCACATTCTCACGGGAGCCCCAACCAAATGTGTACGCACGTTTCTGCTCGTTTTTGTAAATGGGTGGCGAATCAGTGGTACTACGGCTTCCCTTTTGTATACTCACATTAATGACGCTGTCTTTATCAAAGACACTGCAGTTAATTGTAACAATAAAATGGTGGAGAGAATGGCCAAGCTATTGCAACGACCATGGCTGCTCTTGCGTTATTGGTAGATATCGCAAATAGAAGAATTAGAAGAGAGCGCGTATTCAGGGATCATACTGATTTCCAGGCTCACGATGATGACTGGCTTCTACGTCGATTTAGATTCCCAAGAACTGTCCTCTTGGAGCTGTGTGCTGAACTGGGGCAGCTTTACAAAGGCAGACTTTAAGGAACGGCGCCATAACTGTCCCGTCACAAGTTCTATCCACCCTCGGGTTTTTAGCGTGAAAAGCTCCTCTGGCTCGACTCAGCCATCAGCCAGAGTCGAGCCATGCCTGCTGTGTGAGATGGTATAAACCGTTTTTTTATCCAGACATGTAACATTTCCTTACACTGTGGTTGAACAGGCAAACATTAAAGCGCCATGCCGGGTTTTCCAAATGTAATCGGAGCTATCGACAGCACACACATTGCTATAAAGGTGATTTCAGAGAAGGAGTTTGCTCATGTTAATAGAAAGCATTTTCATTCTATCAATGTGCAAATTATTTGTGATGCATCTCATTAATGTTGTGGCGAGATGTCTTGGCTCAACCCATGATCTGTTTATTCTCAGAAATAGTCGTGTTGGAAACCAACGTGAAAATGGTGTGGTGCGTGATGGCTGGCTTCTTGCGAAGAAGACGTATGTTTTATCATTTTGGGCCAAAATTGTAAGTTTTTGTGTAATGTGCTTAACCCTACCTTAATTTTCCCCTGAAAATACACCAACCCCCTTCATTTGAATTCTTTTGTGAACCGATCCCTTCATTTTACCTTAAAGGTGGATTTAAGGCATGAGTGTGAAACCATCCATCCATCCATCCATACATCTTCTACCCCTTTGTCCCGGGGGTGAGGAGTGGGGGGCTGGAGCCTCTCCCCAGTGTGAAACCCCTCAATCTTAAACATAAGGCATTAATTCAGGAGGTTCTATTATTTAAGAGGCAAATTTGAAAATGGGGAAAATTCTGTAGTTTTACCCCTTAATCAGCCTTAGTCTGTGCACTTTTCTCCTTAATTTTCCTTAATTTCCTGTAAGTTAAGACTTGGGCAGCGTCACAACTTCGTTTGAATGTAATAGAAAGAATGTAAAAACAGGTCATCGAACGCAGCATATATTAAAGTAATTCTTTGAATGTGTGTCTAACGTCACATAGCCCAGCATTTATATTTTTTAGTTCATTGGTAATTTCTCTTACAGCATGGACTAGGCCTGTTGCATTTTGTGACTGCAGCACAGCTTCCGTCAGCACTCGCCCGGATGGTCGCCCCTCGGTTTCTGAGGCACGGCGCCCGGAGATGTGCTCGGTACCGCCAGGAGTTTCGTCCACAGCACGGGGGTCACTTCTTGTACTCTTGTCTGAAACAGAATAAACATAAGTAATGCCGCATCTGCTGCCTGCTTGTTCATCTCAACCATGCAAATAAGTCAAACAAGTACAGTACGAAAAACAACCTCACCCGCTGATGTCGGAGTCCCCCTCACCCGCTGGGAAGATTCCCCTTATAAGTGTGTTCCCGACAATTGCAGCATCTCGCTGCTCAAAAGGTGTGAGGCCTGGAATTCCATGACCTCCTCCAGTGGTGTTAAGACTCTTACTCGCATTTTCACGTCGACTTTAACACCCGACCGTTTCTTTTCCATTTCATTTTCGGGCACGGTGCGACTTTCCGAACGTACATTTTTAAGACTCTCCACCACGCTGTGCCACTCCAACAATTTTCTTTTGCTGTTGATGCCACTACTTAATCCACCAAACAGATTTTTTTTTAACAAAACCCTGAACAAAGCGGGTATTTAAATTGATTTGCATATTCAAATATGTATAATTATGGGAGGAGTCGGGGCGTGACTG
>JBBIGA010144111.1:0-19671 GCA_037576975.1 Alestes dentex | reverse complement strand
TCTCTCTCTCTCTCTCTCTCTCTCTCTCTCTCTCTCTCTCTCTCTCAGATGTCCCTGCAGGTGCAGTGAAGGTGCAGAACAGTCAGATGAGCAGGGCTCTGAAAGAACCCAACACACTTCAGGTACGTCGTAATAGTAGCTGGAAATCCCCTCAATTGAATTTGAAACTGAAAGTGTGATTAAGAGGGTGTTTGCCTCCACCTAATGGACAGACTAGATCAGCACAGCCTGAGCTGAAAAGAAGCTGTGTTTAGCATGTATTATTATTTTGTGTGTTGATGTTTGATGGTGAAGGTAAGTTAAGAGGTGCGATAATACATTATATCGTGAAATGTTTTCGTTTCTCTTCACTGCAGGACACTGTAAAAGCTGAACCAAAAAACAACGGAGTATCAAATGGTCAGTTGTTTTCTTAGTCTCATCACTATCTAAAACAAGTGTTGTTCATTACTGATGTACAATACTGTGCAAAAGACTTGAGCTACACTTCATTTCTTCATATTTTGCTTCCAAAGAGCCAGGCTTTCTTGTACTTATTAATGTTGTCTTTCTTTCTCTCTCTCTTTCCATCTTTCTTTCTTTCTTTCTCCTGGAGCACACAGAGAAGCACTCTCTCTCTATTTCTTTAAATCATGCATTCAGTCATTCATTCATTCTTTCATTCATTCATTCATCCATCCATTCATTCATTCAGAATTAGTGTGTACCTGTGAATGATGTGTGCATTATACAGATGTGTGTGTGTGCTTAGTCTGTGCAGAGAAACATTCAGAGGGGAGATTGGATCTTCACTGCAGTAACGGAGCTGCTCGCTATGAAAACTCTACTCCTTCTGTTTTTTCTGTGATGCCACTTCAAGCCTCCATCTCAGGTAAGAAGAGTAATCTAATCAAACACAGAAAACTAAGTTGTATTTTGGGCGCATATAAACTCAGAAATGCCTCTGTTGCCCTCACTTTCCCTGATGCTCTTATGTACAGCACTGTGTAAAATCTCGAACCCCCTAATTTCTTTCTATTTTGCTTTGAATCACCTTGTTGGTGCAGAAATACTATTTTCTGTCCATCAAACTGTCTTATCTTTGGCATATTAAGTAGATTTAATGAAAGAAATGGGAACATTGAGACAAATGAAAGAAATGTTTTAAATTAAAGAAAGAATGATTAAATGAAAGAAATTTTTTACTGTGACAGGCTGCAAAGTGCCTAAAGATACAAGATGCCTAGATAAAAGTGTTCCAACCAATCAGCATTCAGCACCACCAGTATACTAATCATTGTCCTGATCATCTGGAATCATCTGCACCTGTTTGTTCACTGGTTCAGGCCTTAAGTAAGAAGTGCTTTGTTCTGTTTGAATGATTCATACATAGGTCACTGTGTGGCTTAACAAACAAAAATATTCCTCTGAAATTGGTCAGGTTCAGCGACTGGACTGAAAATGAGAGTGTTTGAAAGTCTTTCAGGAAGCCTTGAGAACTGTTCCTCAAGACTACATCAATAAATACAAGAAATTCTGGACTTTTTGGGATAAAGACTTTTGTATAGTACTATAACTCTGATTGTTTCAGTGCCACTGCACTGAACAATTTTGATGCCACTTTACACCACTCACGTAAGTCTGGCTGCCTCAGTGCCACTGTAACTATTTTAATGCTACTCTGAATGCCCTGATGCCCTGTTCCAGTGTCATATTACTGGCATACTGACAACACTAAAGCATTATGAGTATGAGGTCTTAATAGAGCTATAATGCTATTTTTGTTATTTTGTTATTTTGTCTTGAGTTTTTAATTTTTCTCTGCATTCTTTAGCCATGCGATGAAAACCTAACCCAGCTAACTTGTTGATGATGTCCTGGTTCACCTTCGTGTTACTCACAGCATTAAAGAAAATTTTGTTAGAATCATAGAAAACTCCTACTGACATGTATCTGCAGCCTAAGCAGACAGTAGTGCTTATATTTTGTTGACCTCCTAGTTGTTAGTTTGAATATCTATTATTGTTATATTTTGGCACAGACAGAAAAAACAATGGCCTCTTTTCATGTTTTGAGAAATTTTGACGAATCAGAAAGCAGTGACGCAATCGGCTCAGCTATGGCCCACTTTCAGTCCTGCCATCTAGCAGCTCAGGTATGGCTCGGGTACAGGCCGCTTTATTTGCAATGGAAAAGCATCTGACAGTGCGGCTTGGTTCCTTGTGCCAGTGGAAAAGTGCCCTATGTTTAGACAAAGAGGGAAAGTTGTGTCAACTGGATTTAAGTCATTGTTGTTAGATTTCACTGTTGGATGTGTGTGTGTGTGTGTGTGTGTGTGTGTGTCTGTGTGTCTGTGTGTGTCTGTGTGTGTACAGACTTCAGACTGCAGGTGTGTTTGTTTTACCATGGCCGGCTGGTGCAGAAACTCGTCAGCAGTTCTCCAGAGGGCTGCTTCATCCTGCATGGTTCGGCCCCGGTAGGGAGCGAGAGGATTTACGGGCCGTGTGCCGCTCAGAGGGTCTTCTTCCCACCACTGGACATGCTGTCCTTTGCCCCTGGCATTGTGGAAGCCATGAGTCGACTCCTACCTCACCTGGAAAAAGGCGTGCTGGTGTGGGTGGCTCCCGATGGAGTTTTTATCAAACGTTTCTGCCAGGGCAGGGTGTACTGGGACGGCCCTTTGGCCGAAAACAAAATAAAACCCAACAAGCTGGAGAGGGAACGAACGTGCAAGTTACTGGACATACAGATGTTCCTGCAAGGTGAGGATGTGCGATCTTTCTTCTGCTGATTTTATGCAGTTTGACTCTGAACTATCCATACGTTTGTGATACTGACCAGTGATGCTGAAGTCCTGACTGCTTTACCAATGACACAGAAGCTTTGCATGAAGGTACACTACCAGTCAGATGTGACTTTCTACATGTGCATGTTACTCACGTAATATTTACTAAAAACACACTCAGTATTTTTTGCTAGCAAATAAATTTAAAGTATGTTCACCATTTGAGTCTTTATTAGCCAGAAAATGTCATATTTTTATTCACTACCTATAAAAAGCATTATATAATTATACTTATAATGTGGATCACCAGACAAATGTTATATATTTAATGAGTTATTATGAAATCAAATATTGCATTTAAAGTAAAAGAACAGTCTAGAATTTACCTCTGCATCACCATACAACCAGTTAGTAGGATGTCAGATAATCACTGTTACAGATTAAAAAGGAAACTTGTTTTATTTGACATATTTTAGTTTATAGTTGCTCCCTCAACAACTTTCCAAAAATCTTCTGTTTATGAATTAAATGGATAAGTGGTAAAGACCAGCAATGTGGAAAAACATCTGACTGGTAGTGTATACTCATATTTCACCTCCTTTACAACTTTTTAAGGTTCTGTGCAGGTTTGGAGAAGAAATGGCCATACAGCAAACATATAAAAATCGACTTTCATTAGTGTACATGGCGGCAATTTTTTCCAGTGGCATATTTGTTACCTTTAGAAAAAAAAAGATTAGGCTAGGAGATCTTAACATACACTCACGAGACTTCCGAAGCAAGACTTCGGAGGCAGGTTAGGGGCTTAGGTTAATTTGAAATATTACAGGAAGCACATGCTTGCTACCATCTTGGTTGCTTAGTCGAAGACTACAATTTCCAATGGAGAAAACTAAGTAAACATTCAAACACTATCTAGTATACCATAACAATCATCCAGCAACACCCTAAAAACCTCATGACACACCATATTAACTCCCTATCAACTGCCTATAAACCACCAGAGACAGTAAACCATTAAACACCTAATAACACCCAAGCAACCACCTTCAGGACTGTAGCAATCCTATAGTAAAACCCTAGCGACCTCTTAGAGTGATGCCCTAGCAACTGCCTGAAGTTCAATATAATAGTACCTTCCTGAAATACCACCTAAATACTGCAACCACCTAACATACCACAACAGTTGCTTACCAACACCATGGCAACCATATGCAACATTTAACAATGGTCTGAGGTACCATAGCAACTACCTACCATAAACTTAGCAATCAGCTGCGGTAACGCAGCAACAACTTAGCAACCACCCAGAGTACTATAGAAGTTAACAAGCATCCTTCTTGCAAACCCCAGGAACACCAGCATCTCTTGAAACAACCAAATAAAGTATTAGTTATAATAACACAAAAACAACATTAAACACAGCAAAAAATCTTCAGCCATGCGGTGCGATATTAACTCTTCGCTCTCCCCCCTCTCTTCTGCAGAACTATATCTCCACATGCAAAATGGAGCACCGCTACCTCGCTATGAAATAGATCTGTGCTTCGGAGAAGAGTTTCCTGATGCCAGTCACCCAAAGAGCAGGAAACTCATAACAGCACAGGTTGGTGCTCACAGCTTAATCAGCCTTTACCAGTGAAGATGAAAGACCATTGCCTTTTAAAGTTATAGCAAAAAAAATGTGATAAAAATTTTTGATTTACTTCTTGCTCAAAATGAAGTCTGTCATTCAAGACATGTTCCTCTGTAGTTTGGAACTGTATGACACACTGTTATTTCTGAAAGTAAGAAAAAAAAGAAATAACGCGCATTATACCCCAATAATGCACTTATTTGTTCAGAATGGAATTGTGTGTACATGCCTAAATCCCAAACAGCTATTTGTTAGAAGTTTGATATCAACCATTCAGCAACAACCTATCATCGACCTGAAGTATCATAGCAGCCAGATAAGATCCCATAGCAAACATTAAGAAATAAGCACTAAAATTCCGTAACAACTTCCTACCAACACCAGAGCAACCACCTGTAACACCTAACAATGGACTGAGATAACATAGCTACCTACCCACAGCATAGACAATGTAGGGCAGTTCATCATTATGGTACCTCAGACCATTGTTAGGTGTTCCAGGTGGTTCCAGCTGTTTTTACTTTTCTGTCCACTAGGAGGCAATAACGTGCATTCCTTCCCCCCAACACATACACAAACAAGCACACACACACCCACACACACACATACACAAACTCAGTACCTGTGAAAGTCACTCCCAGCCCCGGAGAACTCAAAACTTTACACGTTTTTCTGTACTTTCCCTACATCTCACACACCTGCTTCACCTCAGCAGCTCATTATCAAACCCTCCATGAGCTGAGTCAGGTGTGTGTGTGTGCGCGTGTATGTCTGTGTGTATGTGTAAGTGAGAAATACAGAAGTGTGAGTTTCTAGAGGGGGTTCACATCGCAGGGCCATGATCAAACTTTAGCTGTTTCATCACTGCAAAAGAAGATCCTCATAGAGCTGCACAATAAAGGCAGATTAGCAGGTTTACAATTTTACTGCTACACCTTTCTGGAATAAAAAGGCCTTAAAGGCTGTAAATATTGTTTCAAATGGTACATTTACTCACCATTTAGGTGTTTAGGTTCTGCCAAAATTAAACGGCCTGTATCATGGAAAAGATACACTTTTTTTAAAGAGTCTGATAAGCTCAGCCCTGCATACATACATTAAAGGGCTCCTATCGTGAAAAAACCCAACAAATTTTAAAGCGTTTTATGGTCTGTAAACAGTGTTACAGTTTTGAAATGAGACATGCAAAACAGGAGTAGAGTAAAATAAGAGTAGAGCTTATTTACATATATCGGCCTTGATGTTCAAATAGAAAGAAATTATGACATTATTTTTTTGATATCCACCACAGAAGAAAAGTTGTTTAGGTGTTTGCTAAAATTTTGTGGGAAAACCTGAGAAATGCTAGAAATGGGGCCATTAATTTGGAAGGGTTTGTCACACTACTAGTAATAAGATATTATTGATAACTATATATTGTTTCTTAATTGGATTCATTTATTAAAATAATAATTATTATTATAGCTGTTATTATGACTAACACAGAATGCAAGTGTTTAAGGCATGTGACCAGTAGAGGGGGCCAAAATTCAGAGTTACCCAGATGAACTGAAGTGATGGATACTCACTCTTTCTTTTGTCTCTCTCTCCTCTTTTCTCTAACCATTTCTTTTTCCATCATCTTTCAATATCCCTTCTTTCTTTGCATCCTTTATTTCTCTTGTTCTCTCACACTCTTTCCTCTTTCTTTCTTTCTACCTCTCTTTTCAATGTGTCTGTCTTTCTCTCCCGGTGTGTAGGTGGTGCCCTTATTTGCTAAAGAGTTTTTTTTCCGGCTTTCAATCACTCCGGACCGGCCGGACGCACAAATCCAGAACATCCAGAATGTCCAGAACATCCAGAATGTAAACCCGTCTGCAACGGGGGACAGACAACAGTCCGAATTGCAGGAGTGAGATCCACACAAACACACACACACACACACACACACACACACACACATACATACACACAAACCCACATACACACACACACACAGACACAAACACATACACAAAATAATACACACACACAAACACACACACACACACACATAAATGAATTCTCACTTTCAATAAGATGATTTTGTTTAGCATGGAAGACCTAAAGAATTAACTTAAATGTCTACTGACCTAAAAAGTGTACACAATGCCTTATAAATGGGCGTTCTCATAGCGGTAACACTGACAATATTATTAGCTTATTTTACCAGTGTTCATAACTGTCACTAGCGTGGCTGTAAAATAATTGTTTTATTGGTGTGTTATCACCACTTTGCAAACAGGTATATACCACCACTAACTGTTGTGTATGGCACAGATTTATCAAGGGTGGTTAATGAGTTCCTTTACTCATAAGTGTTCAGAGAGCAGTCCAGCTTACCGCAGGTTCACAGCCGCCACCACCACCATCATCAGCTGATGAAGGCCCTGCAGCAAAAATGTCTGTAATTTTGGCACATTTGGCAGCGTCTGCATGAAGTGCCAAATTTTTTTTTGTCATGTAGTTTCTCTGCACCCCTTTACATTTTCTCTCTCCATCTGGATGCACACAGCACGCTGGCACAGAGCCAAAAGGGGGCAGTGTTTAAAGATATGATTGGGCCAGCCCCACGTCAGTAAAGAACAGAATCAATGGGCCACAGAGGAGTGTTTCAGGGGCCGGTCGACAGGAAATAAACTGTGCTGACATTTTTTTTGACGAATGAATTACACAAGCACAGGGACCGAAGCGAAAGGAGGGTGGTGTTTAAAAAGTTGATTGAGTCTAGTGTCACTTGAGCCGCTGATCTACATGTCTTATGGGCCGATCAGATCAATAAATAAATAAATGAATAAACGGTCGGCCCACCGGGAAAATCCCGATACGCCAGATGGTCAGTCTAACGCTGCATACACACATACATACACACACAATGTCTTATACGCACACACACACAAACACACACAAAGTCACATCAGACACACACACGGACACACACACACCAGCTTCAAGAGTACTGGTGTGCCTTTCCGGCCACTGAACCAACTGTTATTGTGGTTTAAGGGGAAATTTCAGTAAAAAATGCTAATGTTCCTAAAATGAATGGAGGACAATGGCCTGGAAGTTAACATTGCTAATATCAGGCTAACTGGTGCCCTCAGGTGTCTAGTCATTGTTTGGTAACATGTATGTTCACAACCTTCTTAAAGTGCCAGTACCTTTTCTGTCTTTGTCCTTAAAGGTTTATAGTTGTTATGTTGTAAAAAAGCTTTTAGTAACTTTTGTTTTCCCAAAGTAACTTTTAATTTTCTTATTATTGTCTAGTCTAAAAATCTAGACTAAAATAAAGCTATTCTAGTTTCTTCCTATTCTAGATTTCCATGATTGTGTACATAAACACTGATCATATATTTATTTAATCAGTAATCAATTGTTTATGTAATTCTTGCAATAAACTCCTCATACCGTATAAATCTATAAAGCGTTCTTTTATTTCTAGCGAACACTGTATTACAGTCTCACGATTTTAAAAATATACAATTTTAGAGCTATACATTTATAAAGAAAAAAATAACATTCTGTTTTGTTTTTTTTTTGAAAAAAAAAACAACATACAACAACAACAAATAAAAGAGAAACTTAAAAAAAACCCTAATGTGAAAGAGTGTGCTTGATCAAGCATGAATACCCGTATCTGAGTTTGAAATACTTTCCGTAAGTTTTTTTCTTCCCTGCTCTCAATCATACAGAAAGGTAAAAAGAGGGAAAAAAATACAAATGAACAGTAATAAAATAAAAATAAATGAAAGCACGTTGCGAGGTCAAATGCGCTCTCTGAAGCATCACTTTCCAATATGTCATTTTAGCACCGTTTCTCTTGGAATTTTTTTTTTTTTACATTTTTTTGTGGAAAAACACAAGGGGGCGCTCTTGCTTCTTGTTTGTTAGTGTCTTTCTCCCATTTGCGAGGACACATTGGAGTGTAATGCTCGTGTGAACCAGCATGTTGACCCCGCGCTGAGAAGCCTGGCTAAAGGTCGCCGATACATTCACACCTGGCCTGAAGGACTGATGGACTGATGGACTGTCATACTGCCAGACTGCCAAACTGCTAGACTACCAGACTGAAGGACTGCCAGACTGACAGTTTGTTGGACTGCCAGACTGCCAGATTGCTAGACTGCTGCACTGCCAGACTGAAGGACTTTCAGACTGACAGTTTGTTGGACTGCCAGACTGATGAACTGACAGACTGCCAGACTGATAGATTGCCGGACTGATGGACTGACAAACTACTGGACTAAAAGACCATGAGACTGTCAGACTGCTGTACCGACAAACTGACAGACTGACAGACATACTGAAGACGGACAGACTGTCATACTGACAGACTGACGGCCAGGTGGATCTGAAGCGCGAAAGAAACTGCATTTACGAAAGTAACCATTTAACTTTACGTTCTTTTTATATATATATATATATATATTTATAGCATATTCATAGAACAACTGTAAGATATATTCATGTATTTATATATATATTCTCTTTTTTCCATCCAATATTATTTACTTTATAATACTGATCGAAAATTTGACCCTGAAGAGAGAGAGGACACTGTTGCTAGGCGACCGTTACTAGAACAAACAGGTAACCGTAACCGCGTGGCATCAAAGGCAGGTGCTTCTGATTGTCTCACGAACAGACTGGACAGTTGCGCTGCGCATTTTGGGCTTCACTAGCATTACGTCTATTCTCCCCCCCCCCCCCACAAACCCTGCCCACAGTACCCCCTACAACCCCCCCCTCCACACCCGTGTAGCCGATAGAACGTTGGAAGGGAGGCCGGTTCTCGAGGCTCTTCTGGAGTGACCTTGAGGTCACAAATAAAAGTCGAGTTCGCTAAAATCCGCCCATGTGCCATGAGGTCCCACTGGAGATGAGGAGACCAGTTGAGGTTGAGGTCAAGGTCAAGGTTAAGGTCGAGGTTGGGGTTGAGGAGTTCACATTACAGACCTTTCTGCTCAATTCTGATTTTTCAGATCCAATTCCGTCCCACTTTTCATATTCATCACTTTTGTTGTTTGAATAGTAACAACAGCATTTACAGAGCAGTTGAATATTATAAAAATGTACTTTTAGATTTTTTTTCACAGGAGGTTGAGAACAAAATTTCATTCTAGGTGTGAAATCGATAGGAAATTTATTCTTGATATTAATTTTACAGAACTTCATTCTGGTTGTAGATTTTACTGGAACTTTAATGGGACTATTAGCTTTATATAATTTTATTTTGGCATAGTAGCTTAATAGAACATTCTAAGTATTAATTTCATTCTTAAGATTTTCTTAGAACATTCTGGTCATTAATTTGATTAGATTTTCATTCTGGATGTAACTTATTTGAACTTCTTTCTGGAAATTCATTTTATAAAACCTCATTTGAAATATCAACTTCATATAACATTATGGATGCTAGCTTCATTCGCAAGCCTTCGCTTTCTCTTACTTCCTTCAGCTGTCATACTAATATCATGTCAAACTAAAACCTGATTTTTTTTGTCCAGATATTCACTTTAACCCTGACACTGAGAGACACTGAGAGACAGCCTGAGTACCATTAAGAGCTTTATCTGTCTGTACTCTCTATGCTAGCTCACTAATTTAGCTAACCCAGCTAACCTAGTGTTTTAAATTCACTTTGCTTCATTGCTGTGGATGAAATCTTCAGTCCAGTTCCCTTGAGGTATTGCTGCAGACCCATTTGTCCGTTTTGATGCTCTCTGGGCATGTGCCCTCTTTTCCAGTAGCTGCTGACCGTATAATTACCCTTTCTGCCCTGTTTGTGGTGTTATAAGCAAAACCGCTGACATAAATGGGGAGAATATGCACAATGAGCACATGGATCTGAGACCTCTCAGGCCAAAAAATCGGATTTGCGCAACTTCAGACCCTGCAATGTGAACATAGCCTCACTGCTGTCTGACTTGTTTGCAGCCTTGAGGTAAATCCAGGCAGGTCCCGTCTTCGGCTTGCAGCTCGGGGGCCGACCAGCGTCTCTTCCGGGGGGGTGGCTTCTCCTGGCTCTGCAAATCAGATGGAGGGATCTGGGTGGATGGAAGGGCTGGAGGCGCTGGAGGTGGAGGCATCCTTTCCAACCCCTGTTCTCTGACCTGCGTGGTGTCTGACTTGGTGGTGGTGGCGCGGCTGTGCCCAAGTGGTGCCCGGGAGTGGGCGGGGTTTGAGGTGGAGTTGGCTGAGGAGGGTGTTGGGGTCAGTGCCAGGCAAACATCACCCATGCTCAGCTGGCGACAGGGCAGGCCGTAAAGCTGGGCACTCCGCTGAGGGCTGCAAGAAGACCACCCACGGTCCCTCACGAAAAATGGATACTCCTCTAAAACGGTCAGTAATTCCTGCCAAAAATAAACAACAGATTAGAAACTTGTTAAGCTAACAGCTTCGACTGTCAGCAGTGCCAGGTACTACTGAACTGACATGGAGTAACACGATGCTGCACTTGCCAATAAAAGACCAAGAACAGATTATTTAGGCAGTAACAGGCCTAAATAAATAAATAAATAAATAAATAAATAAATAAATAACAAACAAACAAACTCCCAACAAATTTTGCTAAGGTGTGTTCAACATTAGAGGCATTGCTAGGTGAATTCTTCCATAAACAACTGCCAAATACTATGATATAACACAATATAAATGTTGTAGTTATATCAAAATATATTAATTACGGGTTTTTCCAAAGTTCCTCATAGTGGGTTGAGTATTGAATTTTGACAATGATGATACTGAGGGCAACATGCTGTAATATGCTATTTCATAATCTTTATAAAACACCCTTTTACTTTAGGTAAATAACCAAACCTAATCACTCCTGTAGGAGTGTGAGAACCACTCATAGGTCACATAACATGGGGGAGGGAAAAATGTTTTCCACAGGAACGTTGATGCTGTGGGGGCTTTACTAGATGTATGCTTTATTTAAAGCTCTTTTTAGGTTGTCAACAAAAAAACAAAGTACCAACACATAAACTTGGGTAGCAATTATATATTCAACCACTTTCTGGAGGTTTAAATAGCTGGTCAAATTGACTTCAAGCACAAAGGAACATAACATGAGGGTTGAATTGCCACCAGTCAAAGGGCCAGAAAAGTGTTAGAATTAATAATGGCGATACTGATGTCTTAAGTAGACCCCAGTGTGCAAATTACAAGAAAGGGGATTTTAACTAGCTTTGGCTGGCTTGAATTCACTTCTTCCTTTCACTTTTGTTGCTAAAATACATCTGCACTACAATGACAGACCACTTCTGCTTTGCCTGTTTGGATTAAACTCAACAAGAAGTAACCAAGGATAAGCACAACACACTGGAAGAAAAGTCTGTTATCAACATTCATGACTGTGGAGCACCTGAGAATCAGCTAAGATATAGAATGTTGCCCCCAGTTTCCGTCCAGTCACAAGTGTTTTTTTGGCAGGGGTGGGGTGGGGATTGGTGGTGACATAAGATTTGGTTGACTGGTCGCGGGGATGGAGGATCGTAAGTTTTGCTGACCCATTGGTGGGTCACAAGCCAACGACTAGTGGTCAAGTTGTATGTATGCTTTTGGAAAAACATGGTACAGTGATTCTGCATTGCAGATCAAGCAGCAATTGGCCAGTGGTCTAATGGTACTCATCAATTTGACAGTACTCCAGTCCAGTGGTGGTTGGGGGGCACTGAGAGGGTAAACTGTTAGAACGGTAACCCTAGACTCTGCCCCTCTACCCCACAAGGACTCCTAATGCCTGGGTTTAATTCACAAGTTGTCATGACATGACTCTAAGTAATTCACGTGAACTTTCCCTGCATACTAGGCTTCTGTTGTATCTTATTCAGAAAAACTGGTTTTCTTTTTCTTAACTTTGATTCCCATCTCGCCCCTTTTTTCTGTTTGCTAATTCAGTTTGCCTTTCTGGATTCTGACTGGAGATACTTCTCCACAAGTCTGCAGGAACCGTGTTGGACCTAAACTGTTCTTCGATTGCACACAACTTGCAGCATGCTTTGATTTTCCTATGTATCTCAGCCTAGTAACAGTGTTTCTGATTCAGTTCTCCCCACAGTTTACGGCCGGTCAACATTCCAAAACTGCATCCATAGAGCTGAACCAGCAGAATGTTTTTAGGGCAGAGCTGCTTTTGTTACTGTGGTCTTTTATATTTCATAGTCTAGTTTGAGTTTTTATAATTTCTCTTAGCATTCTTTAGCCATGTGACAAAATCTAAACCACACAGCTTGTTAGCAATGTCCTCATACACTTTATTTCTCATAGTGTTAAAGATACATCTCTCACAGAAAATGTACCTTCAGCTCAACAAATAGTAGTGCTTGTATTTCGTTGACTTCCCAGTTGTTAGTTTGTATCTCCATTGTTGCTCTGTGTGGACAGTAAAAAAACAATGGCTTCCTTCCATGCTGTGATGACAACATTTTGACCAATCAGAAGTCAGTGATGCAGTCAGCTTGGCTGCATCCTACTTTCAGCCCTGTGGTCAAGCAACTCGGGTATAGCTCAGGTATAGGTCGCTTTATGTGTAAAGGAAAAACATTTGCTCGCAGTCCGGAATGGCCAGAGGAAAAGCACCATATTTGGATTGTACCCTTGGACTCAGTTCTTTTGGATGATGATTCAGAATTGTTTGCTTGTCAGACTTCCCTTGGTTTTGGAACTCTGCTAGCATCTGTTTTTTTGTATTCTGCTGATTTATGGAGTAAATATTGCAGCTTGTTTTACTCCACGCTTGAGTCTATCTTGGTCTGAACCTGACACAAATACTGACAAAGAACAACTGACAAAAAGTATACAGATGGCACAGCTAAGCTATTGCTGGCAGCTTTGAGAAATCTGGGTAAGCAGTAATAAGCCTTTCACAGTTTTCTGACCCATCTTCAAACCATCTACAAGGCAATGAATGCTCCTCTACTGGACTTTCAAAATCCACCTTAAATTCTCCAAAGGAGTCAAGTTAGGAGGTCTGGGGGGAGGGATGAATGTTTTGCCACACTTCCTTCTATGCCACCTTTGGAAATTGCCAAGTCCACTTATCTGGATGCAACAACTCTGTTTGGGACACATATGACCTTTAAATATGAAATATTTCTGCCAACGTGCAGGAACTTTTTAATAGCATCAAGAGAATTTGTCCATTCCTTATCACTGAGACTCCTCAGTCACTGGACTGGACAGCTGTAACTTGCTCCTGACAGACCTTCTTCTAAAGACCACCAGACCTGTACAGATGTTCCAGAATGCAGCTGCACTCAGCCCTCAAGAGCGTCAGCCAACTGCTCCCTTTACCCAACTCCATCCACCCTTTCTCAAATGTCCAAGACCTGCATCAAGACTTTTATCAGCTTTGGAACCAAAGTGGTAGAACAAACTTCTCCTGACCATCAGAACTGCTGAAACTGAGACCAAAGACCCTCTTCCTCACTGAGCACTGAGGAGGACATCTACATCTTCATGTCTTAACACAAATAACTTTAAAAAGTAAAGTCTCACTGGTCTGAAGGACATGTTGTCTTGTGCACAGAAGCTCCAACAGTACTGTGCAAAGGTCATGAGCCAACACTCATTTCTTCATATTTTGCTTCCAAAGATCCAGACTTTCTTGTATTTTTAATGTAGTCTTGAGGAACACTTCTCCAGGCTTCCTGGAGGACTTTCAAAATTATCTTATTTTCAGTCCTGTCTCTGAACCAGACCAGTTTCAGAGGAATGTTTTTTGTTTGTGAAGCCACACAGTGACCTACATATGAATCATTTGTATAACAAAGCACATGTAACTTAAGGCCTGAACCAGTGAAGAATCTTTTGCAGATGATTCCAGATGATCATGCTGGTGGTGCTGAATGTTGAGTGGTTGGAACGCTTTATCTAGGCATCTTGTATCTTTAGGCACTTTGCAGCCTGTCACAGTAAAACATCTTTTCCCATTTCAGTTGTTCAATATATATAAAAAGATAAGACAGTTTGAAAGGGATAAAATTGTGTTTTTGCACCAACAAGGTGATTCAAAGCAATAAAAAAAGAAAAGTGCAGGTCAAGGCTTTTGCATAGTACTATATAGTCATCTGATGATTACTTCTTCAGTCTTGCACTGGAGTTGGGCAGCAGTTGACCAGGACTTCATTTCAGATCATAAACATCTAAACATGGCTAAAATAAAGGAAACACCTCTGCTGTAATACAGACAAGCTCAAATAACTCATAGTTACCTTAATTCTATCATTGATTAACGTCACTACCACTAATGTTGGAATGTAATGCCTGATCATCTATGTAAATGGAGGAATAAATCTGGGTAGTTTTTCCTCCTAAAACTTGAGAAAAAACTGAGAACAGAGATCTGAGGCACACACACACACAGCTGCCGAAGCTTTAGGAATGAGGGATGCGCTATGCCAACCGGCAGAAGATAAATTTCCTTGTTCAGACACGTCAGACACTGTAAATGTACCAAAGGAGTGCATTTTTGTTCCCCTGCGAGCAACTGAATCAGGTGAAATGACTCATAATTTGATTATTTATATCCGATGCAGTCCTGTGAGTTACATCATTTTTTTTAAAAATGCAAAAGTTCAGAGACTGAATGATAGGAAGGTTTCAGCAGGACCTCAGCAAATGCAGGAGAACCAAAGAAATAACAAATAACATATTTTCAATATTACAGTGAAAACCAGGGCTATTTTCAGGTCCTGTGATGATTTGATGATGATGATGATGATTATTATTATTATTATTATTATTATTATTATTATTGAGCCATCTCTGTTATCTGGCCACATTTAATTCTAACCATAACCCTATCCCTAACTTTTTTCATGATCAAAATACATGCTGGCTGAGCTTAGTGACTCCACAAACATGATTATGTATAGATGTTTTACTGCCTGTCATAGTAAAACATTTGTTCCCATTTCTTTCGTTTAATCTACTCCTTGTGCCAAAGATAAGACATTTTGACAGGCAAAAAATTGTTGTTTTGCACCAACAAGCTGATGCAAAGCAAAATAGGAAGATCTGATGGCTCAAGACTTCTACCCAGTACTGTGGATCTCTAGGAGGAGGGTTAGTGACCACTATTCAGGTGAGGCCACTGTCCAAACTAGACCAAAAGCCACTGTCATAAACATCTGACTCACTCCTGGGAATCTGGAAAACTTCTTGTAATTCAAAAAACAATTTTGTGCGAGTCTGAAGTTGGTTTAAACTATTCATGTGATCACAGAAGTAGGCCATCCATCAGTTTTAGGACCTACAGCTTTAGGGTGTTCATCATTTTGAATGCAACAATAACAGCAGCCTTCTTTTCTAAGAGTTGCATGTTCTGTACAAATACTGGGTTGTGACAGTGTGCCACCTGTCATCTTCGTACAGGTCATACACGTCTGCTGAACCTACCTGAGTATTGCGGTCGGCAAGCAGAACCTGCAGATGGTTGAAGCCATCTGTGGGGCCAGGCGAGATGAGTAGAATGGTGCAGGTACTCAGGTGGAATTCAGGTGAGGTGTCAGCACTGTGCAGAAAATCCTCTGTCCGCAGCTCCTCCACCCTCTTCAGACGGCCGCCGGCCAACTCGATAAGGGAACCCTTGGCGAAATGAGGTAGGACTGCACTTGGGGGTGGGTCAGGACCACTGAGGATTGAAAATGAAGGACGACAGGACCCTGGAGAATGCTCCCGTTCCTGATCTGTACCATGGCTGTTGTGCTGAGAGTGTGGAGAGTGTTGGGAGTTCCTCAAAGGAGAGGGAGGGAGACCTGAGGGGCTAAGATTGGTATGTGCCGGAGGGTTCTGGTACAGCGACCCCAGGGAGTAGTAGATCTGAGCTCCAGTCTGGGAGGCACTTCCACCAGGATGTTCATGAGGAGCCGTTGCCTTTCCTGTCCGTGAGTCAGAGGTGTAAGTGTGGGGATTGGGAGGCTTGGGCATTCCCAGAGTACCAAGGTCCCTGTCTAGTTCTTGTAGGAAGGAATGTGCATTCGGACCCTCCTGGGACAGGGTGCCCCTTCTGGTACTGTGCCCTGGATCTTCGTGATGCCTCTTCTTACCACCATTGGATTGGGAGCCACCACTCAGTCTGGATCGGGCCTCATTTCCACAGTCTCCACTGGAAGCTAGCCTTGTACTAGATTCAGGTCGGCTGCCTGGGCCATCCAGACCATTGGGCCTCCTGCTTGGATACCTGAACCTGCTGTCTGGGAGAAGATCAGGGGGGTACATTGAGAGTTGAGGGAAAAGGTGATGGGAAGAGAAGAGAGAAGAGCTGTACTCTCGCCTCGAGGGGCTGAAATACGGCCACATATCCCTGGACTCAACTGCATGAGCACTCTTGAAAGTAGGCACAGAGATTGTTGGTTGCAAACCCAAAGGAGAGATGTTACCCCGTAGCCAGCGGGAGTGATGAGGGATTGGTGGAGGTTCGTTTCCACTCTCTCTCCAAGATGGTGACCCGGACCCGTGTCTTTCTCCTGGCTGGCCAGGCAAGAACGGGTGGTGTATGGAGGATTGGTAGGGCACCTGCCATGGCAGTGCCAGGGGAAGTGGTGGCAGTGGGGGTGGTGGAGGGGGTGGAAGAAGATCTTTATCAATTCGTGAATCTCCACCACTTTCCCGGCTCTCGGACACATATTGTCGCCGGCTTCTGAGTGGTGCCGGGTGTTTGAAGTCGTCCTCTAGGGGGCGCTGTTCAGATGAACCCTGTCGGGACTCCCGCTTTTTTGGTGGGAGGCACTCTTTGCCGCGGTCCGGGCTAGGATTCATGGGGCACTAAACCCCAGGCCTGAGGGGCCGCACTAGGTCACATGGGCTGCTGGGGAGAACGAGGGGTGCGGAGAGAGATGAACAGCATCCCTGCTGAACAGCATCACGCAAAACCCACACCTCACTCGGACCTGCACTCAGAATGTCTCACCTGGGGAAGAAAGAAAGAAAAATCTGAAGCCAAGTGAAGTGGGTACATTTCTCAAGGACAGTGAGGTTTAGATAAGTGATAGGTGGTTGTCTAGAACTACAACAAAAACATATTCACTGCCAAAATCCACAAACACATATTACACACACTCACTCACTCACTCACTCATTTTCAGTAACTACTTATTCCACAGTAGGGTCACGGGTATCCGGAGCCTATCCCGGGTTCAATGGGCATGAGGCAGGGGCTCATACTGGGTGGGGCACCAGCCCACCATGGTGCACAACATATATATGACACATTCTGGAAATCTTACCCATATGATTGTATCAGAATAAGGGATGTTGAAAAAATGTTTTAAAAATCAAGCTATCCACAAATATTTACAATCACAAGTAATAGAAGAATTCCTCTCTGTCTTCACCGCTTGCTCCCTCCCATGGTCACACACACCTCTTTCACCCACCCTCACACTCATACACATTTTGTGTGTTATTTTGACTTTTTGGCACTGTTTTTAAAAATTCACAGCAATAAAGTTCATATTTTTAAAAAGTGTTTACAAGAGCTATGATTCTACATGATATATACGGTCACAAAACAAAGCTTGCTGTCGTGTCTGAAGCTCCATCTGTTGACCCAGAGGCACAGAACCTCTAAGTAAGAAAGAACTTTTGTATACAATTACATTGCATTTTACCTGCACTGTGCTTCTGACATTCCAGTGCATCAATCAGGTCCTGAGGGTTTATGGGTCGGTTTCCCTGACAGGGATTAAGCCTCATCTTGGACTACCCTTTCCAATGGAAAATCTCTATTCACAGCTCTACAGAATCCAAGACTAGTCTTAATCCCTGTCTGGGAAACCGAGCCCAAGAGTTCTGTTGGACTGTTGGATCTACACATACAAAATAATAGCATGACCAGCTGGAGGTGCAACTTGATTTAACTGCCCCAGATTATCTACAGATGCTTGAATTTTTAGCAAACTAGCTGGTGAAACCAGGATCTGAGAAATTAGTCTAACAAACCTCAAATTAACTACAATAGCATGAAGCCATTAATAGAACACAAACACAGTCTGTAGTACAGTTTTCGGACGTCTGGCTTTCTTCTTCATTATCCATAGATAGGTGAGTCCAACTGAGGCACTAATCCAAGGGGACAGTGCAAGATTATATCTACAAAAAATATAGTCCAGAGATAATGGTTTCATAGTTTGCATAACATGAAGATTCAAGAAACTGGTAAAGCATCTTTGCATTCCATGCAAGTTCTTCACATGGTTCTTTAAGGAAGCAAATGGGTCCTTCTATGTCATTGCATCTATGTCTCTCCATTTTTTGGGTTTATTTACCTACATCCTTGTAACACAGCAGAGGCCATCAGCCCTTCATGGTGATGCTGTTCCCTAATGGCAGGATGATGCCCGCCCTCCACCCCCCACATTGCAAACACTGCTCAGTGAAGAAAAGGTGCAGATGATTCCAGGTGATCAGGCGGTGATAAGTATACTGGTGGTGCTGAATGCTGAATGGTTGGAACACCTTTATCTAAGCTCCTTGTATCTTTAGGCACTTTGCAGCCTGTCACAGTAAAATATTTGTTCCCATTTCTTGCATTTAATCTGCTCAATACGCCAAATAAGACAGTTTGATAGGCGGAAAATAGTATTTCTGCACCAATAAGGTGATTCAAAGCAAAATGCAAAAAAATGAGAGGGGCTCAAGACTTTTGCACAGTACTGTATGGCAGCACACCTTCAGAGGTCTTGTGGAGTTCATGCCTCGACGGGTCACAGCTGATTGTAAACGGCCCTGGTCTGTGGGGGTTTAGTGTAATCCAGTGTGTGACTGCGGCTATGTTGTAGAAAACCTCAATTTGTGGGTAGCACACACACACACACACACACACACACACACACACAGAGGCCAATTGGCTGGTCTGACACACTCGAGACTGAACCGACCTAAAAATAGATCACTTGTGATTCTACAGCACAATATGAATGTGTTAACAAACAGTTAAGTGCATATGGTGAGACACACACACACTCACACAGTGGAAGGGACTGTGCCAGTAATTAATGCAGGTAAGTTTGATCACTGAACTGCAGTGGAAATCCACTCACATACACACACGCGCACGCACACACACTCATACCCAACCGTCAGTCACCGTTACCGTAGCGATTTAACGAGCCAGTCACCGCCCACCCCTGATTGCCATAAGCTCACGACGGGGTGTGCGGGGGCGTCAACGCGAAAGAGAGAGAGAGAGAGAGAGAGAGAGAGAGAGAGAGAGAGAGAGAGAGAGAGAGAGAGAGAGAGAGAGAGA
>JBBIGA010144035.1:0-19683 GCA_037576975.1 Alestes dentex | reverse complement strand
GAACATAATGAGATTTTTTAGACTCCATTGTCCCAATGGTTGTAAAATGTTCACACCATGGAAGGCAGCTGTCATTTCGATATGACCATGACGGTATACTGTTCAGCTTCACTCTCAGCAAAAAGATATGTGTATAAAAGCTTTAAAAAAACACAATATCTACAGGCTGATTCTCCATCATACCGAAACCCCTTTAATCAGAGGTCTTATATCTATATAAGGTGCCATGCTGTAATAAATAGCCACTGACTTTACTGAAGAACACTTGAAGTACCATTTTTCAAAGGACAAATTATACATTATTGTCATCTCACTGGACATTTGGTTTACATGATACTTTTTTGTAATTACATCATTATAAGATTTACTCAATAGCTTTGACATTAATGACACTACATTCTGAACATACTGTTTTTGGTTTTTTTTTCAGATTTCAGTATCAAAAAAAATTGATAAATGTCTTCTACTAATGAACACAAATGTGGTTTCAAAAGTTTAGAAACCATTCTCAGCTGATTTTTTTTTTTTTTTTATTTCAGCAAGTAAAGAACTGATAAAATGTAACTTCTTAGTCAAATTTACATGAATATGATGCAAGGGGGGCCATAAGAATGCACATTCAGGTCGAATGCAGTGGTGTGATTCATGATGAGGTGCTGATAGCCCTGAGAAGCAGAAACAGATGAGTGGAGGACCCCTGGGCGGCAGCATTTACAGTGATCTCTGAGCACACATGGGGCGTGGACAGACGACCGGCTAAATAAACTCATTCACCTCCCGCACTTGTCCTGATGTTTTCGTGTCACAGGTGACGATGCCCTCTCTGACCCAGCACTAGTTTCTATAGCGCAGCCTGCAAGGTTTACCGTATTAGTCTTTCTGTCATTAGAACTGCCCAAAATCTCTAATTTGTCTGCAAGAAGCACATTTGCTGAACCCTATTCAGGCCTCCTCATTTTTAGCCTCACATTTGACCCTGAAGGAATGTTCTCAGAGCTGTTCTGTGTGTTGGAGTCATTCAAGCGCTCAAGCACTTGTTGCACCCAATAATTACTCTCCCAGTCAGTCCCCGACTTAATGAGTTATATCAGCTGTTGTCACACTAGAGAGATGGACATGCTTTACAGTAACCCATCGGGGACAGCGGTAGGAGGTTTGAGAAGAAAGTGCAGAGAGGGATAAGTACCTGCGTAAGATATTATCAAGTGAGTGAAGACAGCCTTAAGCTCTCTCTTTCTCTCCCTCTGTCCTAAAATCTGACAGGCACACAGCTGGTTGACATAAATCTTCCATCTCTTTTAGAAGCTGAAGTTTAGACATTAATGATTTGATCTGTGATGACTGACCTGCATTCTACCCTGTGTCTGCAGCTTCAGGGTTATGTAAAAGCAAGTGCTTACAGTTCTTCTCACTCACTCACTCACTCACTCACTCACATTTACAGAAATGGTTCTTTAAAGTGGGGCTGCTATTATTACAACACAATTGCCTGATCACAGTTATTTGAGTTATTTAAGCTGACTTCATTTTCCACCGTTTGAGCTTTCACAAGAAACAGAAGCAATAATTGGGGCAGCTGGTGGACTAGTGGTTATGGCGTCCGCCCTGCGATCAGAAAGTCATGGGTTCGAATCCCAAGACTGCTAGTGGCACCTCGGAGGTACCCTGAGCGCGATACTGTCCCCACACACTGCTCCCCGGGCGCTGTGCTCCTGGCTGCCCGCTGCTTCGCTTGGTGAATGGGTTTAAACGCAGAGGAAGAATTTCGTGCTGTTAACACTGTGTGCTGCGGTGTGTTCACACATGACAGAATGGTCACTTTACACTTTAATATAGGAAAATAAAAAATGCGTTGAATGAAACATATCATGGGTTTTATTGTTGTATGGGTGAAAACCCAAACTAACTGCGGCAAACTGTGGACTTACTGCAAACTGTATGCACGTGCATAGTGACAGAAGTCTTGGCGACCACAATAAAAAGTGCACTGAAACCATCTCTGTGAGAGCAAGAGTGAGAGAGACTAAACGCTACACAGTACGTATATTTTCTAGCGATGTCAGATGCATGGCTGCTCTATGCTTATGAAAACAGCTTTGATTTGTAACTCATGCTGAAACACCTTTAGGGATGTTTGTTTATTTGAGCTCCAGCTGTGTCTGTCATCAGTTAGGACCTGCTGAGCAGCTACTTAACATCTAGGACACCAAATACCTAAACAGCCATACATTAGGCTACTTTAGGCTGTGCTTTAATAGCTGCTGATCAAAACTATTTAAGTGCCAATTAATTGTCCCCTAAAATGTAATGATAATGGCGGGGCTACTGTAAAGAAATATCCAATGGAAAGGCTCTTTCAGGAACAAGGTTCAGGAACTCACTCAACTGACATTTTGATTGAGATTTTTTTTTTTAGAAAAAAGATCTAAAAAGTGCTGTTGCTAGTTTCGGTAATGACACTAATCTGATACCAGGTATCAACATCAGATAGATGTCAACAGAAAATGATGGTTTGGAAATCACTGTAGGGGAAAAACTCCTTTAAGTAGTTCCTTTGGAGTAGTTCAAGTGCTTGAGTAGTTTGGGCATAATATTCTTTTAGGTGCTAATTTTAGAGAAAATATGTGCTGGAAAAGCAGTGTCATGTCGTATCTACTCAAATTGCCTTGGGTGTTTACACAAAAATGAAAGGAAACCGTCTATTGCCATCATCAGGGCACCATCCATCAAGCAAACAAGTTAACCATGGAGGAGTTGTTCACTTCCTTTGATGTGAAATCAGGTGTTAAACTTTGTCATGCGTTAAAACTCATATTCACTTCAGAAAAAATGCAAAGAACCATGTTGGAAACAGATGGTTGAAAAAACAGAATGTTTGCCAATCAAGACATGCAGGAACATGATGTATTTTACTACACTGGATCTACTCAGCAACCTTACCACCAATATTAGATGTTTGATTTACATCCCCAGTTACCGTTTGATAGATCAAATTTGATCTTTTTAGTAGTTTAGTACTTTAAGTACTACGATTATACACGTAACTTGGAAGGAAGGAGAACTTCACAGTAATAATGTTTCCAACAAAGGGTTATTTGGAGTGATGCCATAGAAGAGCCACTCTTACTTCAAAAAAGACTCTTGGATAGTTGTTTAAAGAAATGAGGTGTGAGGTACCCCCATCTAGGGTAATTTAGGGTCAATTCAAAGTTTATTGAAAAGTTTTTAGACCACTTCATTGTTTTATTAGAGGTATGTCCAAGCAGAGAACCATTTAGGAGCATTCTTTTACATTTGTGTTGCTTTCAAGATGTTCAAGCTCCATATTACTCTCGTGCTGTCAGGGGTCTCCTAGCAATGTGTTCCGCTGCTGCTTGCTTTGATTGATGGCTGTCATTACATACAAAATCTGTCAACTCCTCCCTCCTCTGCTTGTTCAGCAATGCTTGTCAGCTTCATGCCTGAGCAGCCCGACAGGTGGCTGTTTGTCAGGAGGGGCCAGTTTGCTCAGGTGTTCGGCTGTGTCTCCTTCTGGCAAACTGCAGGGGACTCCGCCATTTGTCCAGGAGGAAAGCATCTAGAGTTAACACTCATTTAAATTAAACTCCTGATTCTCTTATTGTAGGCCTGCATTGTTTCCTAATGACTATGTACATCCCTGACTTACTATCGTTCCTAAAAAAAAAATTACATAATACAACATAAAACCTCAAACTTGCCACGGTTTAACTTGATTTGACTTGATCATTTTTGTACAATTCACCATTCTTTTCTTAAATACCAAAACAATTTGGCCAAATCAGTCCGTGGTGGCATATATTAGAACTGGAGGAACATACCATGCACCACAGGGCTTTTTGTGTTTGAAAATAGCCTGAGGATTGTATAGCCCCCAAAACGAGCATGCGCTTTACTGATTCTAATTGAATAGAACTGATCTGCTGAAGGCAGCAGAAGTTAGTCGAGCAACAGAAGTAATTGGACTTTTACATATAACCGTAATAATCAAGCAATCGAATTATTCAACCATCTCATTTAATAATCTAATAATCATGATGTAGTAATAGGTTTTTACACTTTTACTTCCTTGTAAAAAGTCACATGATGCTTAAGGCTTGAAAACATGCTGAGCAAGATGAAAACATCTCTAGAATCACTCATTATACAGCTTCAGTTCTTGGATCAGGTAAAAGGAACTCCCCATGTTGTTTCTAGAATGAGCTGTTCTCTGTGTGCGTGAGCCTTTCAGTTGCAGTAACAAGTATGAAAATTAATTTGCTATTGCTATTATTTAAGGAAACGCCTCCTATGTACTCTTCCATCTTCTTCCTGTGTTGCCCGCATGTTGAAAAATATGGTGTGAATCGGGCTGTGTTGATCTGCTCTTTCCACCTGTGCCCTCTAAGCACTTTCTCAGCCATAACTCACGCCCTGGCCAGCTTTGAGGCCCCTTTGTGATCGGTGTTTCCTCCCCGGGCCGCGTGTGCTCTGATTCCTCTCCTGCTGAGCTGCAGCTTTACGACCCCACTGAGCGTTTTAGAGAGAGAACAACGTGTGGCACGGCGGCCCTCGCTGCCTTAATCCTTCATCTACGGACAGACAGGCAGAATACAGCCCCACACACGCGGCCGCGTTTGGTGGCAGGCCAGTTGTTCACAAAGCAGCTGTGTGAAAGCTTCTTTCTGCACTTCTTTCTACGCAAAAGGTGCTGAAGAGTGTTATTTGGAATAATGCCATAGAAACATGTCCATTGGAGAGCAACCTTTTGCACTCTGCTGTGTTTTTCTACAGACAGAACATTTTTAAGTTGATGATGAGCAGAATCGTGATGTTGAGTCTCTTGTTCTTACATCCCGTAGAGCAAGCTAAACTAGCAAAAGTGTAGAGACTAGAGCGACTTATTACGGGCTGACCTCTTATCGCATGATTAGAAGAACTATTTTGATAGATATGTGGGGATAAGGGAAATACATGAAACCCCCACTGTAACGCAGATCAACAGTCGCAGTTTCAGTCCATCGCGGATTTTTTTCTGATACTAATGCTTGTTCACTGAAACCCCGCACTGAAATACGCAGAAACTGCAGATATTCTCTGCATTGTTTTTGCTTTTGTGATATTTAGGGTTTACACTATAAAAATAGGTATTTTTAGGCATTTGTTTTACCGCATCACAACATCGCGGTTTTTCACTATGCGAGGGTGCTCTTGGAACGTAACCCCACAAAAAGCAAGGGGTTACTATATAAGCAGGTACTCACTGGAACATTTTAATGACTATATGTGCTGGCTCTGTCTGTCTTTGTCGCAGTACTTCATTTGAACAATTTTACATTATGAGTGCCATTTGTCAGTCTGCCATATTGATAAATTCCACCAGTGTGCCATTTTTTGTCAGCATCACTCTAACAGTGATGTACTGTTTCAAACTGCTTCTGTAACATCACTGGACAGCGCCTGGAGGGGAATGCCAACAGTTCTTGAGAGATAGGGAAGGCCATCAAACCCTTCCATAGAAAGCAAAGCCAGTTGTGATGTCTTGGACTTCTGGTCTGCAGCACCACTGAGGATCGCACTCATGATCTCCCAGTGATGGGGCCAGTGCTTAGACAGATGCGCCACTTAGGAACCCCATGTGTGGGAATGTTTTAAAATACAGTACAAATATTACTGGAATAACATGTTAGTCTGGTAGCAATCTGCCATGCTAGCTGTTAAAAATATAGGTTCTTGTGTTTCGTATGCATTCGGGCCTTTTACTTCATATACATATAATCTGGTGGGACGTAATTTCACATTTCTTGAGAGTGAAAATATTCTGGGACTTCTACTTCTGGGATCACTCATCAATTTATCAATAATGATCCATTTCTCTGCCGTGAAATCAAGTGAGATTGTCCACGGCCCAGAACTAAAGTCCTGGCTTTGCTGTGCTTACACACAGCAGCAGTTAGCCAGGAATGACGGTGGCAGGCTAAGTAGAGCTGAGACCATCATAAGTTGTGTTTTTATTCTCATTATGTCAGATTAACATGGATGACATCACAAGGTCTCACTGAAGCTATTCTACTGATGAAAAAAGCAAATGCAGTTTTGAACACACTGAAGCCTTGCTTGGCTTTTTTTCACACTGAGAAAACAAAGAGGAAGAAAATAATTGATGCACTGATTCGTAATGGTGAGTTTTTCAAGGTCAACCAGACTCTGCTAAAACGTTCATCCCTGAATCGCAGAAGCTCTGCACCATGGCTGTGTATGTGTGTGTGTGTGTGTGTGTGTGTGTGTGTGGAGGTAGATGCTCTACTTCACCTCAGAGCTCCGCATGAAAAAGAAATGAACAAACCATTAGAAAAGCTCTGATATGAAACCACAGGTCATTGCTGTTGTTCTGACATGAGAGAACCTGATGGTTAGGTGCATGCTTCAGCTCTGCATCCCTTTCAGACGCAATTTTCATGGAACCTCTGGCCATTTAACTGCATCAAACGGCAGCCAGACATCCTAAACCACTCAACTATTGCTAGTCTGCATCTCATTTTACGTTTTTAAAAGCCTCAGCTTAAAATGATCTGCCTTGGCAAGAAACTAATTTATATGGTAATGAGCCCATGATAAACAATTCCTGTAAAGGCACACTTTTCCAAGTTATTGTGAAATTAGAGCCGCGCATAATTTACACGCTCAACAAAACTAGCCGTAGTAAAATAGCTCTACCTTTTGATCTCTGTTCTTTTTCAAATTCATGCACGCCCAGATGGCTACGTATTTACTTCCTGCCCATTGTGCTTGATACCATCTGTTATCATGTCTGTTTTATTGCTATTAGGTCACCTTGAAATCGTGAGATGAATTGGATATTTGAATCTCACAAGAGTCGCCTTCTTATCCAATTTCCTGCCGCTTGTTGAGCTCAGTGCATTTATAATGGCGTTTTCTTGATGTTCAGAAGATACGGTGCGATGTTTCTGGTCACGTGCAGACATTATTCATATGCGCTCATGACATATTCCAGGCTTTTAACAAAGGTGTGTCCACACTACAGTCACTCAATATCTCTACTGGCCTCTTTAGTCAGTGATACTGTGACAGCAGGGGCCATATTTCGCCCCTTCAGTCTGAGCCCGCAGTCCCCCTGCAGACAAAGCAGGCAGTTTTATGGTGGATCTTAAGGAAATTAGGGCCACAAATCTCCCTCTGCCTGGGTGCTACAAAGCAGGGAATGCACGAAGGTGGAGGATGATTGAGGCCAAAAGAGTGAGACAGGACAAATGTTTTACTTTCAGAGCCATAATTAGTAACGGAAAAGCCCGGTAAATGATTTAGGGCCATCAGGATTGATGACTTCCCTAGCTGATGCTGAAACTTACATGTTTGTGTCTAGAGTTTTTCTGTTGTTTGTGTTCTTAAAATAATCATGGATTCTAATCTTTAACCATCAGAATTGGGGTCATTATTGCCATTGTCATTTTGCTCGACCATTTGAACGCAATTACATAATTTACTATTATACTAAGTACATGGGTACATGTCTGTTTATCCTCCTCTGTCTGTCGCATCTCTTTTTCTTTATCTGTCTGTATCTTTATCTGTTCTGCTCTCTGCTTTTATCTCTCTCTCTCCCAATATACATCAAACACTCTCTCTCTGTCTCTCCATTGATCTCACTATCTGCTTCTCTCTCTCTCTCTCTCTCTCTCTCTCTCTCATGCTCTGTTTCTTACTCCCATTTCTCTTTGTTCAGACTTGGCTTGTAGTGTCAAGCCAACATGTGATTATCCTAATATGGTGAGTGCAGTGTGTCACCAGCATTTACTGTGGCACTAAGACAGCACTTGCATATACTGTATAACTATATGATAGAATTCACAAAACCACACGATATATGCATGTATGGACACACAAACAATATCTACAGCAGACAATGCTGGACAGTGATCAGCAAACTAACAATGAAGAAGCAAAGTGGAAAACTATGGTTCCCCTTGAGAGCCTCAACTATAACAAGAATTCACAAGCTGCAGGAACAAGAGCAAGAGTGAGAGGCTAAAACTGTCGCTCGAGTTGGAACCATCGACTGTAAATATAATTCAAACACTATGTCTCATAGACAAAAGGTATGTGGACACCTGACCATCACACTGGACAAGAAGGCCTGGCTCACAATTGGCATTGTTATACATCCAAAATGTGTTCAGTCGGGTAGGGGTCAGGGCTCTGTGCATGTCACTGGAGTTCCTCCACACCAAACCATGTTTTTATGGACCTTTTTGTGCACAGCGGCAGAGTCATGCTGGAACAGGAAAGGGATTGCCCCAGACTGTTGGAACTGCACAGAAGTATGTAACAGTCCTTTGTATGATGTTACATTAACGTTACTCTTCACTGGAACTAAGCTGAACTGAGCCCGGAACTAAGCTGAACCGAGCCCAAATCCTGAAAAACATCCTCAGACCATTATCCCTCCTCCACCAAAACTTTTCTGTTGAGACTACACATTCCAGATACATTACTTAAACTGCCAGATACTGAAACATGATTCACTACTCCAGCCTGTGTGCACGCCATGTTTACCCACTTCATTAGGCAACAAAGGATACCCACTACAGTCTTCAGTAATTGTAAGTGACCAGATGCAGTGAGTCTGGGTGGTCTAGAGCTTTGTGGTTAAGCTGTCATTGCCCCTAGACGCTTCAGTTTCACAATACTAGTACTTAAAGTTGGCAACAGCAGATCTAACAGGGCAGACATTTCTGAAACTGACTTGTGGCAAAGGTGACATTCCCTGTTCAGACCACATTTAAAGTCACTGAACTCACCAGTATGACCCATTCTACTGCCCTGCCAGTGTTTGTCTGTGGAGACCGCACGCCCATGTGCTTTATTTTATAACCTGTTAGCAAGGGATGTAGCTAAAACACCTATACTCGGTTATTCCACTTTCTTTTAGCCATATAGTGCAAATGAGATATACAGTCAATATTGAAAACTGCTTCAACCTATGGAGATCACATGATTTTCATGTTCATATTCATGTGAATCCTAAAACTAATGTTCTGTTCATTGTACTAACTAATGTTAATTGTTAGAATTGCATTTTGATAAAGCTGATTTAGTCAACCAGACAAGTAAGAAAAAAAAGATTGACTACACAAAAGAATGTGAGTCCTCTCAAAGAGTTATTTTTAATAATTTCATGGCACTAGCAAATACACATTGCTGCTGTCAGTTAGTTATTTTTACACTGTTTGAAAGTGGAAGTGTCCTTTTACATGGCATGAATTTATAACAAGAAAAAAAAGACCAACAATTCTAGATTCTTTATTATTTGTCACATGCATAGTCATACAAGTACAACACACAGTGAAAAATTCTTTCTCTGCATTTAACCCATTCACCAAGTGAAGCAGTGGGCTGCCGCCAACGAGGCGCCCGGGGAGCAGTTGGGATTCGAACCCCAACGCCCTAACCACTAGGCCATCCAGCTGCCCAAAATAGTCTCAATTGCCATTTTGGAGTTATGGGGTCTATTTATGACAGCAACATTATACGGATGTATTGCAGTTGGTTAATTAATAAATATGAGAATCTCACAAATATGAATCAGCTGTTTCCTTATACCAAACTACTGTATGTTCTTCTCAGAAAGAAGGTGGATGGTCATTCAGTAGTCCGTGATAATGGCTATGTGTGTGAGATTTTCATGGTGAGTGGTTGATAGGCTGAACGCAACACTGGCCTGTCCAGACAGGCAAAGATTGGATGTCTCATCCATCTGATGTCTGTTCAGCCTGAGGGAGAGCAGACTGGGCTGTTTGATGTGGTCTAGGCTAATAACTGATCTCAGCCTTAACACCCCTCTCCAGCCCTGTTATTCCAAAACGAACACTAACACTAACTCACAGAGCAGAAATTGCAATGATTTCACTAATTCTGTGGGCTGACTCCATGTACTGTCACCAAAGTTGTAAAACTGGCCTGGCTCGGCAGTTCTGTGAATAAGTGTTAGGGCCAGGTGAATGATAGCTTGTTTCGAGGATTTACACGACAAAAAAACATCAGATCTTCAGCTGTCATAGAGACCTGTGGAAGTCCGCTATCTAATGCAGTGCAAATTGAGTGGAATAATGCGCAGTGCAGTGAGTCACACAATTAGAGAAAGGAACATACTGGGGGAGTGACAGAGGCAAAGCTGCATGAAGAGGAGACAAATGTCAAAAGGAGAATGAGTGTGTTGAGCAAATGCTTTTTAACTGAAAGTCAGTGTCTAAACCTGGACATACAGAGGGAGGTTTACAGGGCTTTGGCATGTGTGAAGTCATGGGATTTGTTTGGGCACATGCATGAAATTGACATGTTCTAGCATGTGAACTGTCATATACATCCACTCCTGTTTGGCTGCATGCCTGTTGGGATGCATTTGATGTTGCTGTTCTACCTCTAAGCAAAGAAAAGTGGGGGTCTACTTGGTCTACTAAACACATCCACCAACCCCCTTTTTTAACAGTACCCCTAGCACTCTACCCCACCCCCTATTCCCCTTCCAGCACCCAGACTAGCCTTTGAAGTGTGTTTGTTTAATGATCGTGCTGGGTCCTAGTCAGTTGTAATAGGAGTTCAGGGACAGAGAGGACTGAGCGAATGGGTTTTACTGGACAAATGTGATCCCCTGTTGCGAGTGAATGAATCTAAGGAAGGCTGCTTCACTGCTGAGACAGCTCCACTACTACCCATGTAAGGAGAGTGTGCACGCGGATGGATTCCGCCTGGTAACCTGAATCTTGTTTTATGTGATTTTACCTAAGGGTAGGCAATATGATCAAAAATCTTCACAATACTTGAAAAATTGGTCATTATATGTCACTATATTTAGTTTTTCAGGCATTTGCAAAAATGTTGTAAAGGACAAAATGCACCAGCAAATCAGTTGTGCCTTAGTTAATGAAAACCTAGTAAATTACATGCTAACGTTACAGCAAGACAACCCTGACTCCGCAAGACCACTGAGGGTGTGCTGTGGTATCTGGCACCAAGACGTTAACAGTAGATCCTACAGGTCCTGTAAATTTTGAGGTGTTGCCACCAGACCAGTTTGACCAGCACGTCACAGATGCCTAATCGGACTAAGATCTGAGGAATCTGGAGGCCAAGCTAACACCTTAAATTCTAGGTAATGCTCCTCAAACTGTTACTGAACAATATTAGTAATGTGGCAGGGCGAATTATCCTGCTGAAAGATGACACTGCCATTAGGGAACACTGTTGCCAGCAATTTGTATTTGGTCCACAACAGTGTTGATGAATGCAAAACCCTAAGCTTTCCCAGCAGAACATTGACCAGAGGACCACAAGCATCGCGCTACTTCAGATGCCATTTCTTCCCCATGTAAGTGAAGAAATGGCATCCAAAGTAGCGCCATTTCAGTAACCCAGTCGTCCACATGATGTAAACGAAAATGTGATTAATAAGAACAGGCCTTCATCTTCCATTGTCCAGTGATCCAGTTCTCATGTTAACATGCCCATTGTACATGATTTTGGTGGTGGACAGGGGTTAGCATGGGCACTCTTGACTGGTTTGTGACTACACAGCCACATTCACAGCATCCTGCGATGCACTGTATTCTGACACTTTACTATTGCAGCCAGCCTAAACATTTGAGCAATTTGTGCAACAGTAGCTCTTCTGTTCTTCTCCTATGCAATTTCTCTGTTCACTTTTGTAACGAGATCATGTCACTGTTATTCACTTCACTTATCAGTGGTTTTAATGTTGTGGCTGATCTGTTCTTTAAAGGCTTTCCCTTATTGGTGTAAATCTGCTTTCAATGACGCATGCAGTCGTGCAGTGTTGTTGAAACTATGACAATATCATGATGTACTCAGAAAAGCGGATCCTGATGTACCTTATCATTATTGCCAACCCATAATTTTACTCTACAGGAGGTAAAAGGGTTTTCAGTTTAAAACAGAGTGCGTCCACTGAGACATAGTGTGCAATGCTGCTTGTATTTCATGGCATTGCTGTCCCCTGCAACAAAGTTTAACACAAATGACAACGGACCCATTATTTTTTATCACTTTAGCTGATCCATGTTGCAATTTAATGAGATAAATAACATGAGTGCATGTGAGCTGGTTTTGAATGCTGCTCCCACACAATTACCAAAATGTTATAGTACAAGAGGCTACGGATTTTTCATACAGCAAATGGCTTTTCCATGTGCAAATTTAAAATGTCTGTTTGGCCCATGATTAGGCAGGAGACTTTTAACTTCCTACCTGTATTAATATAAATTATTTTGAACTATTTTAAAATAATAATACTTTTTCAAAAAAACTACTTTGTATTGATTCAGCCAGAAACACATTCGAAGGCCTGGAGTGGTTCTCATACAAAAACTACAGTATATTATTCAGCAGGCAGGTTTGGTGGGTTCTGCTGGAAGTACAACTAAATTACACTGCAATTTGCCAGACAAGCACGTAAAATTCCAGTTATATTGGTTGGAGTTATTGCATTAGTCAACAAATTAGTTTAAACATACCTATACCCAAGTCTCACAGCTTGATGCCCTGTACAGTCATGTCATAAAATAACCAGGGGATGTTTCTAGTTTGTCTAGGTGGAGAAATTAATGCTGAACATGATGAAAAATTGTGAAAGAAACAAATCACTTTGTGTGAGAAGATTAATTCTACTGAAGGAAATAACACAGGAACCCCAAAAATCAATGTGTTCGCTTTCAGTCACCTCCTTTCTCTGACAGGAGGTCCAAATCCCCTTCAACCCACATAAATTAAGTGAGTTTTAGGTTAAAAAGGCCAGTTGATCAAAAAATCAGTCATCTGCCTAAAAAAAATCAGGATCAGCCGCGAATCTGAAAGATCGTTGTCAGTGTCTTCAACCTATGTTCCTATATGAAGTAACTTTAAAGCATACCAGAACAATGCAACAGTGTACGGTTCTGGCTTTCAGACAAGACTGAGCCATCGATCCTGTTGACTCATATCCTGCAGCCTGAGAGATGTCCTGGCACATCAAAGCACATTGCTGGGGCTGATATCATGTGGGGGTGTGGTATTGTTCACACCCCTTAGTCTGCACTTCAGAGCCTCTAAATCTACAATGGACATGTGGGCAGTAAATGCATCACCCACTGTGATCATGACACAATTTGGTGCTTCATCATCACTGTTGACTTCAAAACCGCCAGCAAATTGACAGTGTACCTGCAACGCTTAGCATGCTAGATGAATAGGCTGTTGGGTATAAAACACCTGACCTAGCACTTACAGCTGTGGTGTGGGGATTAGAACCCCCTTAAAGTAACTCAGCCTGACTTTGGACTGCTAAGACCATTGTTCAGATTTTAAGCAATGGCTGGCTTTGTAGTGTAGTGTCTGTATTCAGAAAATTCACTTCGACCAGTGAGAACTAGTACGAACATGAGTATAAACGCTTGCTTGCACTTTATTGCTCCTTTCACGCTGTTAGTGAGGTGATGGAGGCTTGTGGTTCATGTTGCTCAAGTTTCCTTTTAGTGACAGCTGCAGGCAGACCATAAGACCGAGGGTTAAGATGTGACACAGACACAGCAGTAACACCTCACTGTGTTTTAACGCAACTCCTCAGGGCAACATCCTGAAAAGAAAAGCCTCTGTAGGTCAGGGATATTCAGTTCTGGGCCTGAAGGGCTTTAGCTCAGTTTAGTGATTTCACTGCAGAAAAAAACACTAAGCCTGTAAAAGCTACACCGAGTAGGAGTACTGATCTAGGGTGTTTGGTAGTTGTATAGCAGGGTACTCAACATGCTGGGCACTGGCCTTTCAGGACCATGACTGAATATGCCTTCTGTGGGTACTTGACAAAAGTAAAGTAAAGCGGCCCCTTATAGTCACATGTGAACACAGCACAACACTTTCTCTACATTTAACCCATTCACTAAGTGTAGCAGTGGGCAGCCAGGAACACAGCGCCCGGACGGTACAGGGACGGTACCTTGCTCAAGGGTACCTCAGTGGTGCCACTGGCAATCTTGGGAATCGAACCCCAGTAGCCTTCCAATTGCAGGGACCTCTCCCTAACCACCAGGCCACCAGCCGCCCCAAGAAGTGCATTATACACACATCCTATGGATGGATGAACTGGCACAAAAATGATAATGATATCATCTATATTATTCTGGAGACGGCAGAGTTTAGTTCTAACCATAATCTAACAGAAGTGATCTAAGGTCTTCAGGAGAATGTGTGTTTAATCTCTCCAGTATAACTGCAGACAGACTGACTGTTCTATCTTGTTGGCAGGTGAAGGTGAGAGGAGCGGAGCAGCAGTAGCCGTGGATCGTGCCCAGTGGGGCGGAGGGTTGCCATGGACCGGGAGCAGGGCTCAGTGAGCTCCAGCCCCAGCACTGGTGACCCCAGCAACCCCAGCACCAACCATGGCAACACCAGTGCCCCTGCACCAAACAGGCAGCAAACTCTCTCCCAGATTTCAGTGTATGGAGGAATTCCAGACAGACAGACAGTGCAGGTAGAGTATGCTGTAATAATGGTATTCTGACAAGGCAAGGTTTTCCTTAATATTTCCCAACATCTGATGGATGTTTCACAATACAACAGATCATGAATATCGTTGGTGTATCTTACTTCAGCTGGGTGATGGAACGGACTTTTTTCGTTCTCCCCATTTGGAGTTGAAGCTGCTGAAGGCTAGATCCGCTTGTGGTCCATGTAGTCCAGTTGTTGTTTCAGGACTGAAAGGCACGCTCCTCTCCTGCCCTCTACAGGCAGACAGTGTCAAGTACACCTTCAATCACTCTCATGAAGCAAACACCCATCCTCTCAGTGGACTGTTCCAACAAGCCAAGCAATAGAAACTACTTTGATGGACACGCACGCTTTGGTGAGAAGAAATAGTCAACATCTGTTCAGATTAACTTCAATTATAGGATACCGATGGCAATTTTAAGAAATCAGTGCAGCAGAGAAAAGAATGTTTTTACTAGGTCTTTTTTACACAGAACTTCTGAACTGCCATAATTAAGCAATCTAAAATGAACACTCTTTATAAAAAAGAATAATACATTCTTCTAGTCTATCTAGACAAGCACTCACTGTGGGTTTAGAAATGTTCACTTGGTAGGAGGAGGCAGGGCTATTCAACAATAGTGGGCGGCTGAAAGGGCAAGAGTTCTTCGTCTAGCTATAAATGCGTGGGACCCTCGGGATTGTATTGAGGCACGGATGAGTGAACAAGCAGTGGATTCTCTCAAACTGACTTTACTCTTCCGTCTGCTGCTGAGCTGGCCGGGATGCACTAAATCAAAGTCGGAGGACTGCCTTGGTTCAGTCTGGACTGGAGCAACAGGTTTTTACTCTGCTGGTACTTTATGAAGAACTTGGAATGGATTTGGACACCTAAGGGGACAGCTGATTATGTACATTCCATGTACGTAGTTCTTTAGTAAAATCTTATTCTTTTAATGCTACTACGTTGCTTAGACTGACCTGAGGGGGGTTCTTTGGGTGATCGTTTTTTGGCAAGGCTTACCAAGCTGAAAACTAGCATAACATCAACAGAACTTCGTGTGAAGATTTGGGGATTTGTATATTTGGTCTGGCTTTCATGGTGCCCTCTATTTTCCTTTGTACCATCACATTTAACCTTCACTTTTTTGGTCATAACTTTTTTTTCGTCATGTAGTCTGTGTTTCTGTTAATGTTCTAACGTTTTTGTTCTCTAGAATTAAGCCTTTGTGCATTATTTGTTTCAATCAAAATGGCCTCCCTTGCCTGTTTAAATCTATTGAAAACATTATTTAACAACTAACAGCTATTATTCTTTGCTGTAGGTGGTAAACATACATTCCAGCAGTGAGGTTATGGCCAGTTCTCACAGGTTTATGTTGCACGTTACTGTTACCTGTAAACAAGCTCCGAACTTCATGTGAAAACTAAAAGCCAGGAGTTTGTCTATGGTCATAACAGCCAGCTGTGGGGCTTCTGGGAGCTCTGTAGGCCCCAGGGGGGTTTGGGGTAGTGCAGTCACGCTGTCTCTGCTATGACTGATTATCTGCTGTGATGGATGGCAGTGACCCCTCATGCCACAGTTTGGCGTCCGGCTCTGCAGACGAAGGCCGAGTGTCTAAAGTTTATTGTTTCAGCACTAAACTTTCCTATAACGAAAGCATTTCCTAAGCCCGACAAGTAACCTCACTGGACATGTTGATTGATTTCATTCTGGGGAGGGAAGGGGAAGGACATTTTTCAGGTTTGCGTTTTCCTGTCAGCATTACATTCAGTTTAATAAACTACTCTTAGACCTTTTAGACTTACAGAGCCTCACAAAGCATTAGTTGCTGTCACTACCTTTCACTACACCATTCAAAAATGACTTTTTATTTAGTGTGAAAATGTCATGATGAATGAGGTGGTCTAAATGGTCTAAAATGACTTAGAATAAAATAACCTTCTAATAATTACAGGTAATGTTGCCATTTTGGACACAATTAATGTGTTGACAACAATGATATTCTGTTTTCTTTTCGAACCAGTCATGGGCCAACCACTGAATTTCATATAAAAGGAACCAATCCTGAATTCCTATCTCTTGCTTTGAAGCAGCAATATCCTGGAGACTGCAGGAGTTCTAGTTTAACAGACTTGATCTAGTTAACCAAGGCCTGCAAGAGCGTGTGCTTGACTCCACTGATTCTCTTGGTGGCAGGAGGAGGTGGGAGTAATGGAGCAGCATTAGCTGCAGTAGCGGAAGCCATAACTTCATAATCCTAACATTCTGTTTGTAGTCATATTTATGTTACATGACGTTACAGCAGTAGCAGTGGATCGTGTCCAGTGCGGCAGAGGGTTGCCATTGACACGGAGCAGGGCCAACCATGGCAACACCAGGGCCCCATAATGTTACATGATGTGGTTATTTTCCAGTCCATACACTTTAGGGATGCTCTCTTGACTTTTGACTTTTTTATGAGCTGCTATCCTTTTCTAAGGATGAATAGTAAACATCTCCTAGTTATTGCTTTCGATTAAACTGGAATCTTCATTAGTTAATGTTAGAAACAGAATTTTGAATGTGTCACATATATATCAAGTGCAAATTTCTTTGTGTTTTAATTTATTTGTGAATGTGATTCGGAAGTGGATTTGTGCGGTTATTTTGAGTGGACCAATGTGGACTGAAGTGCCTGGCTCTAAGCCTGTTGGGCCCCGGTCATCCTGCCTTCCCTAGATAGAACAAATCATCCTTTCTCAAGATTTAAGATCCTTTATTTGTCACATGCACAGTTATACAAGTACAACGTGCAGTGAAATGTACCTCAAATCCCACGTAAGACTGTGCAAATAAGAGAGATAGTCCTTTCTCATAGTCCTCATAACCTTTCAGGAGAATGAAGAGGTCAGCCTCATATCAAAACCTGTTTACTTGAATCTTTTATTAAAGTGTGCCCAGGTCGTTGTGCACCAGCTGGTGGGAAGAAATAATATTGACCATTAGAATTGTATTCCACTTTCCACCGAACCCAGCTATAGTCCAGCAAAATGCTCAGTCAGCTCAGAGACCCTGGTACTGGTGCTTTACCTTATCGTTTAATGTAAGTAAATAGAACAAGGTGCTCCAATCAATTATAAGCCCATTTAATGTGAAACTGTCACATGACAAACGAATTGAAATAAAAATAGTGATAACAAGTCTCTCTCTCTTTCTCTCGTTCTCTGTTTCTCTCTCTTTCTCTTTCTCTTTCTTTCTCTTTCTCTCTTTCTCTTTCACTTTCTCTTTCTCTCTCGCTCTCTCGCTCTCTCGCTCTCTTTCTCTCTCAGGTGATACAGCAGGCTCTGCACAGGCAGCCCAGTACAGCAGCTCATTACTTGCAGCAGATGTATGCAGCACAGCAGCAGCACCTCATGCTGCAGACTGCAGCCCTCCAGCAGCAGCACCTGAGCCTGGCTGCAGTGCAACAGGTCTACTGGACATATACATGTACCACAGGACACTGTGTAGATTACATTTGTTTGTTCTATAAGCATGTCCCTTGCCGTTGTGTGGATATCATACATCATGCTCATTCTTGAAGCTAAAACCTAAAGCCCATTTTTCTGTAGAAGCTTACTAGTGCTGCCAGATCAAATGAACTTTGCCATGAGTCACTAATTAGTCAAGGCCTTAAACCCTCAGTCAGGAATAACAGCACAGCAACAACACTGGAGCTTCACTAGAAGCATATCTATAGGCAAAAATATGGAATTGCATGTTTTCCAGCACAGTTGTCTTTATCCAAAATGAGAAATAATACATTTCAGCAGTTCCCCAAATAAAAATCGATACAGAGTGACTTTGTTAGAGTCTTAAAATAAGGCCGTTCATCAGATAAATTCAATTAAATTAGAATTCAGTAATTTTTTAAATGTGCCTGAATGCTTTTATAAGAAAAAAAATCAATGGCATAATTTATACCTCTCCATCATCAATTGATATTTACATCTTGTTGAGACATCTTTGGATATTTATCAGATTCATTGCATTTTTCATGGCCTAAGCTGTTTCATAAAATCCACTTTTGCTCGCAAAACCACATCCTGCTCTCATGGACCCAGAGGCTAACGCGAACAAGAGGCCGCCATTAGCTAAGAAACACAAACCACAACTTCCAGGAACTCATCGACCACAGCAAGAGACACAGACACGTTAATGTCTGCCCATTCTCATGATTATCGTCTGACTATTATCTACAGCTTCTGTGATGAATTTACTGGAAGCTGCTGTGAAGAATTGAAACAGTTTTAAAGAGTTCTTCTAAAATGAAGAGGATAAGTGTGATGAATGGTGTCTGCTGAGCTCCTCTGCCAACTTATCACCCTCAACTATGAATTTTTGGTGATAACATTATTAGATCAAATTTGATCCCGTTCAATTAGATTTTGTCCAATAGATTCAGTTTATCTTTACAAAAGCAAAATAGGATATATGATATAATGCTACGCACAAATCTGAAGGCTTTCCACATAGTTCAACACTCCATAATGGATAAATACTGAAAACACTGACCTGTCTTTATCACGTCAAGCGTCATACATATCCTGCATTAAATACACCCAGTGGTGTGGATTTGCAGGAAACACAACACACTGCACCAACTAGACATCTAAAGCTACGTTCGCCCACCACAGTGTCATGGTCAACAGTAAGTCGCTCTGGATAAGAGTGTCAAATGAATGCCATATATGTAACACAAATGTATGAGTCCTAGTTTTATATCTTAGTACATCAGGCATTCTTGAGTCCACTCAACTAAACATTACTTGCAGTGCTGACAGCACTTCAATCTGGTGTGATCTTTCGGTTTAGGGTTTGAGTGGCAGGCTGTGGGGCCAGACTGTAGGGGAGCAAGATCTGTTTCCTGCTGTAGTTTTTTACGCATCATGAGTGGTGTCTTTATGTGTGGAGAGCTTTTACTGTTGATAAATGAGGGCTGTGTTTGACTTGTGACCCTCATGCTCTCTCTCTCCCTCTCTCTCGCTCTGTCTCTGTCTCTCTCTCTCTCTCTCTCTCTGTCTCTGTCTCTGTCTCTTGCTCTTTCTCTCTCTCACTCTCTCTCTCTGTATGTCTCTCTCTCCCTCTCTCCCTCTCCCTCCCTCTCCATCCCTCTCTCCCTCTCTCTCTCT
>JBBIGA010144002.1:0-19687 GCA_037576975.1 Alestes dentex | reverse complement strand
GTGCAGAACGCCGGTACTGTTACTGTACTTTAACACCGACTTGCAGATTGTGCAGGTCACTGTGCTGTTTGTGTGTCGAGAGTGAAGGATCTCCACACACGCGACGTGTGACAGTCTCCTGTGCTGCCATGTCCCTCGTGTTGTTGTAGTCTTTAAATTCCACTCGCGTCAACGGTACCGCCCTTTTTATGAAGGGACTATTATAATTGGTTATGTCAAGGAACGCGTGTCGGCATAAGCCAATCAGAGGCAAAGATTGCATTGCGTACACAAGCTCACGCACAGAGATAGGAAAAAAAAACACATGACTAATCGACTTCTCTCAGGGGGGCGTCGACTTGTGCCTCTGAATTCGACTAGTGCCTCTGTAGTCGACTAGTCGACTTTTGTGTTAATGCCCTAATCTATGGCTAACAGAGTTGGTACAGTTAAAAGTCAGTAAAGATCAATTTTTGTTGGAGTCAACAGTAATCTGAGAGTCTCTAGTCCACAGCAACAGGTACAATAATCTCCACCAGAGCTTTAAACAGCAGGTGCCCTTGGATGGGGGAGAATCAGAAAACACCAGGCATACAGAAGTGTGAAACTAAAACCAGCCACAAAATTGCACAAATGAAACAACATCACTGGCATGCATGAAGAAGTTAAAGATACATTAGCTTCATACCTAGAAATACTCATCTACACAATTATTTCAGAATCAGAAAGCTATTGATCTTGGAGGAAACTGCTTAATCTGATTCTGATTCTGACTAATTCACAGAGACTGAATGTCTGCTCTGTGCTGTGGATTAGAAAAACGGTATCCTGGGTTCACATGAGCGGGAAAAAAAGCAAATGGTACTTTTTACATACCTAAACTTGAAAATGGGTCGAATTTGGCCCAAACACAATATAAGTGTTAACACAAACTTTCTTCAGTGTTTGTGTGCCTTTCTATCTGTTAAAAAGTTTTCAGTTCTTGGAAACTGTGGGCACGAATTGTTTTCATTTTGGAGCCTTTTGCGGGTATGCGAGTGGTTTGCTACACCCATTTTCAGCCATTTTATATGCAGTTTCAGTTGGGAGGTAATTCTGTACCCCCTGTGGTTGAGTGGTTAGGTTAGGTTGGTGACTATGCATTCTCGGTTTAAACCCCTCTACAGCTGGACTTATTTTTTTCTTTTAACACAAACTTAGGCCATGAAGCCAATTTTCTCTGTGCAAATGTTTGGGTACATGCCACTTCTTGGACAGTGTGCAAAAATTGTTTCTTAAATTGGTCACTGAAAATGAATGTGGAGAGAATGCATGAGAGAGAAAGAAAGATGATGGATTTCAGGGTGTCAGTAGAGTCTGTAGGTTCAGTTCTGCCTAATGGCAAAGGTTTGAATTAAAATGTTTTCATTTTAAGTGTTAAATAGCACAAAATGTGTTATTTTGAGAGTTTAAGAGAACCAGCAAGCAGACACAATCCAATTTTAATCTTTCGTGGCGACGCTCGTTTTTCCCATTTGTTTTTGGGCTTGCAAAAAATCAGAATACATATGACCTTTTTTGTATTGGTAGAAACCCAACAGTCTGTAACCAAGTACTCCATCACTTCAGACAAATACGGCTACAGTGGAGAGGCTCACAGACTCAATCCTCCAAGCTGCATTCAATTTGGGGAGACACAAGTACAGTGAAGCATATGATGTACTACTGCAAAAAAGGGGAACATGGCAAACACAAAAAGACACATATTTTGCACAGTGGATGATCGTATCAGAGGCAACCAGTATATCTTAGCAAAAGATAAGTTAGAGAATGGAACACAGCAGTGAAGAATCACTCTCAGACTTCATGTGACTGGGTTGGTCCATATTTTGCTGTTATAAATTCACCCTTGTGACAAGAAAGGAAAAAGACAAACTCCTTGGAAAATCTGTCAGCCAAAGCCAGCAAGGCCAATTTATGTCACGTCTTGTGTGGCTGCCGGGCAGCCTTGGTGGCGGCATGACCAGGTTCTGGCAGAACACACAGAGAGCATGAGAAGTCTGCCCAATGGAAGGCCCAAATCCCAGCAGAGGCAGCGCATTCACTTTGCCGCAGTGGGACAACTGGGAAGAAGTGCCCCCAGGAGAAAACGGCTCTGGCCTTTGGAGGTGCCTGGTCGATGAGAGCAGACCTCAGCAGACAGCTATGGTTCCCCACCGACATTGCTATCATGACTTTGAGACCTGACGTTGTCCTGTGATTGGTGGCTGAGATGTGCGTCAAGTTGACAATTCCATGGGAACAGGGCATCGAGAAGGTATATGAGAGGAAAATGCTGCTACAGTGCCCTAGTTGTAACGGGAGAAAGGCTGGAGAGCATCAGTCCACCCAGTGGAACTTGGCGGCTGCGGCTTTGCAAGCTGTTCAATCCTTCACCTCCTGAAGGAGAATGGCTTCACGGCAGGAAAACCCAAGGGAAGCTTTTGGCTCTGGCTGTGAAGGAAAGTTAAGAACTGAGGAAACCAAGAAGCCAAGTGGTACTCACCTGATTATCGAGTACCAGCAGCATGGAGTGCCAGGGGGACGTCCCTGACCCCTGCCCTACCATCCTGGGGTGGTCTGGCAATTAATTAAGCAAAACACCAGCAGGAAATGCCTTGAAGGTATCAAAACCAATCTGTCAACAAACTAATATTGCACCATGGTGCAGCTGATACTACACCACAAGGGCTTTTATCATGCTCTGAGCTAAGCCCTGCCCCATGGTGTAATGGTAGCCTTCTAGTGGTAGACTTCTAGTTTGTAAGCAATGGACTGGTATGATTGAGATTCGACCTCTGACTGGGTCACTCCAAAAGGTGGATTTCATTCCTCTGAAACCATTGTGCTGTGTATTTGCTGCAATATTTGGGGTTATTGTCCTGTTGCCTCTTCTGAGCTTCAGTTGATGGACAGACACCCTCGCATTATCCTGGAGAATTTGTTGATAAACTAGGGAACTAATTTCCCCCTCAATGATTACAAGCTGTCCAGGCCCTGATTCAGAAAAGCAGGCCCAAATCATGATGATCCCTCCACCATACTTTACTGTAGGGATGATGTTTTGATGTTGATATGCAGTGCCCTTTTTACGCCAAATGGTGTTCTGCTTGTTCCTTCCCAAATTGTTCAATTTTAGTTTCATCACTCCAGGAAACATTTTCCCAGGACTTTTGCGGAGTGTCCAAGTGCACTTTTGCTAACTTCAGGCATGCAGCAATGTTCTTTTTTGACAGCAGTGGCTTCCTTTTTGGTTTCCTGCCATGGACTCCTTTCTTGTTCAATGTTTTGCATATTGTTGAATCACGAACATAGATGTTAGCCAGTTCTAATAACTTCTTCAAGTGATTTGCTGTCACTCTAGGGTTCTTCTTTACCTCATTGATGACTCATTGTGTTTCTTCATTATTGTGACTTACACGAAGACATGACCATGTTTTACAGGTGAACTGGACATAAATATGGAATATTCCAAGGGGTTCAAATAGTTTTTACTTTGGCTGTAGTGTCATAAGCATTGTGACGTCACATGTATGGGGGTGCAATTACTGCAATTTTGGCACCTCCTACAGTTTTTGAAATATAAGGTTCCAACCTCAAATCGTCAATTGGATGTTTATGCTGCCAGTGTGAGTGGACGTCTTCGAGTTGGCCTCTCCATGCAACTCAAAATTGGTGTTAAATGTTTTTGTCATTGTCCGCGTTCTAGTCATGTCACTAACTTCTGCGTGCTTGATTGGAAAACTTTCCTAAAATACTGAAAATAAGGCAAAACTACACCGGACACAATGGTCTTAGAGACTCTATGGGAGCTCTGTCTGTTACGTAGAACAGGCCATGAGACCTCTGAGCAGCGTGGAGTTGCAAGCTGGCAAATTTAAGTAGTCTATAAAATGGACTACTTAAAGGTCCGACACACTGCACGATGGGATGTGCAGGACTGTTGTGCTTTAATCTTCATTGATACTTGGTTGCATGATGGCATTCTAGACTGGTGTAGTTGGCTGGCTGTTCTTTGTACCACATGGACAAAGACAAGACAGAGGCGGATGTTTTGTTTGCTGTGTACATGCCAATTAGCGCTAACCAAGCACTAGCGAAGCTGTACGAAGCCATAAACAACCTGCAAACTGCCCAGGCAGACAGGGCTTTTATCATCGCTGGTGAAATTCAACCACATAAGCCTGAAGTCTGTTCTACCCCGATTCAACCCGCATGTGAAGTTCATAACCAGGGGTGATAAATGCTTAGACAACGTTTACACCAGCAACAAGGATGCTTACCATGCTGAGCCCTGTCTCTGGTTCCAGTCTATGGCTCTCTGCTTAAACACACTACACTGGTCCAGAGAGACATCAGAGTGTGGCCTGAGGGGGCCATCTTAGCTCTTCAGGATTGTTTTGAGTGCACAGACTGGGTAGTGTTTAGAGAGGCTGCTACTCATGATGGCCACATCAGCGTGGAAGAGTACACAACAGCTGTGACAGGATACCTCAGCAAATGCACTGAGGATGTTACTGTCTCCAAAAGGGTTTACCACAACAGCCAACCAGAAAATGTGGATATCTGCAGAGGTCCGGAGGGAGCTGAAAGCCTGGGATGCTGCCTTCAGATACATACAGTATTGTCTTAGATGTAAATGAAAGTGATCATTCTGTCAAACGTGAACACACCACAGCACACAGTGTGAAAAGCACAAAATTCTTCCTCTGCATTTAACCCATTCACCAAGTGAAACAGCTGTCAGCGGTATATGGGGATGGTACCTTACTCAAGTGTACCTCAGAGGTGCTTAGTGGTCGTGGGATTCAAGCCCACGACTTCCAGATTGCAGGGTAAACACCCTAACCACTAGGCTGCCAGTTGCCCATTCACACTCCTCTCACACTGCTGTATTGTATATTTATTGTACTGTCTCGGATTTACATCACATTCACATTGCTGTACTGTCTATTTATTGTATTGTTTCAATTATACTTACCGTTCACACTACTGTCATATTGCTGTATTATCTATTTAAGATAAGATAAGATAAGATAAGAAAGAACTTGATTTATCCTCAGGGAAATTTTTTGTCATAAACATGTTCAGTGCAAGACGAAGAATAAAGACAAAGAGGTAGAGGGAAAAAAGGTAGTAATAGTGCAAACAGAATAACAAAATAACTATAACAGTAAACAAACAAGTAACTATAACAGAAATAAGATTAATGATACAAGTGGTTATGAAAATGACTTAGCCGCTAAGAGGCGCAGTGAGTTACATGCATACTCCGCCCAGCCCAGGTACTCCGCCCAGCTGTGTGGCCGCCCATGGCAGTAAGCCCGGAGGAACTGGCCCAACTCCTGCACCAACTGTTCAGCCTGACTGTTGGATTCAGGGTGATATCCTGAGGTCAGGCTGACAGTAGTCCCCAGTTTCTTAAAAAACACATTCCAGACTCGGTCGGAGAGGATGTCCTCCGGGAGGCCATTGGGCAGGAACACGGCTTGGAAGAGTGCCTCGGCGACTTTGTGGGCTGTGGGGAGAGATTTAAACGGGAGGGGAGAGATTTAAACGTGCTCTTGTTCACAGCTTATTGACCTTCGAAAACCTGTCCACGACCACTAACACTACTGTGTACCCTTGTGTGTACCCTTGTGATACCGGGAGGTCCGTGACGAAATCCACGGCTATGTGAGACCACGGCCTCTGCGGTATTGGAAGGGGCATTAATTTCCCGGATGGTAATTGACAGGGAGCCTTTGTAATGGCGCAGGTGGAGAAGGACTTTACTGCTCTCTACACATCTGCCCGCAAAGGTGGACACCAGTACCTATGCTAAAGCACCTCAACGGTTCGGTGGATGCTAGGATGCCCTGTAGCAGGGGTATTGTGCGCCCATTCTAGTACGCGTGCGCGCAGAGGTCCCGGCACATAAACCCTACCCTCAGGCATTCCTGGTGGGATGGAGTCGCTCGATTTCTTGGTCTAAGGCCCATGTGATGGGTGCTAATATTAGTTCAGACGGAATGATTGGTTCATCTGTCATATGTTCTTCTGGCATAGGATAGCGCCTGGACAGGGCATCCGCTTTCACGTTGCTTGACCCAGGCCTGATACTGAGAAGCTTTTTCAGCATTCTCCTCTCAAACACCTCCTCCAGGTTCTCCAGTCTGACACCCAGGACAGAACCATCCTTTTTAATCTTCAGCCTGTTGGCATCAGCTGTCTTCACTGCACTGCCCCAGCACACAGCTGCAAAAACACCACACACTCTACCACAGAGTGATAGAACATAGTCAACATTGTCCTACAGACACTGAAAGACCTGAGCCTCCTCAGTATGTAAAGCCGGCTCTGCCCTTTCTTGAAGACGGTGTCGGTGTTCTTGGACCAGTCCAGTTTACTATCAAAGTGTATCCCCAGGTACCAGTAGTCCTCAACTACCTCCACGTCAGTCCCTCTGAGGGTGACCGGGGTGGGAGGAGGAGCCTGCTTCCTAAAGTTCACAACCAGTTCCTTTATCTTTGTGATGTTTAGCTGTAATACACCACTCAACAAAACTGTCCTCCACACTCCTGTATTCGTCCTCCTGTCCATCCCTGATACAGGCCACAATGGCAGAGTCATCTGAGAATTTCTGCACTTCTGAGACCTGTACCTGAAGTCAGACGTGTGGAGAGTGAAGAGGAAGGGTGATAGGACTTCCGAGCACTAGAGCTGTGTATTGGGGCGATATTTCCATGAGTTCCACACAACCGTTATAGACACAGAGAGAGAGAGGGGGAAAGAGGGACAGAGAGAGAGAGAGAGAGAGAGAGAGAGGGAGTGAGAGAGAGGGAGTGAGAGAGGGGCAGCATGTGAAAGCTCTGTCTGGGGCAGACTTACTTGTAGAAATCATTTGATGCACCCCCCCTCCCTTCCCCCTCTTTGAAAGGGAGGCCCACTTTATTTCCAGAGCAGGTTTGGTATGAGACGCTTCGTTTGAGTCAGAACTGTTCACAGTAGTGGGCAATGGAACCAGATGTCCACGCCTAAGTTCCCTTACAGAAAGTTAAAAAGTTCAGATTGGAGACATAAGACTGTAACTTCTGCACCTCAAGCACCATTAGTGACCACCTAGCAAATGCTGCAGTTACCATGGCACCTATACATCACACATTTTTCACCACTGTTCCTAAGTTTTATTGTTAGTGTGGTTGTGTCAGCAATCACACTGTTGTTCTTTTGAAGTTTTTTTTTAAGTTTAAGTACTATGGCATAAAAGGTGTTGCTAGGCGCTTGCTGTGGTGTAGGAGGTGGTTGCTATGGAGTTTCTGGCTGGTTGCTATGGTCTTTAAGGTGGTTGCTGAGATATAGGGTTTCGTTGTTAAGTAGTTTCTAGGCTGTTGCTATGGGTTAGGAGATGGTTGCTATGGAGTTTCTAGGTTGTTTCTTTGCGGCAGGCCCATTTCAACGTTTCTTCAGGAATTTTCTTTCTAGTTATTATTATTGTTTTTATAGCTGAATTTCACACCAGTTCTCATTGGAGCTTGTGCAGAATTTTGGAACAGATGTCAAAACATCCATTATAATCTGTAGCAGTGCGCTTGTATTTAGATTTTTTTATTAGTTGATTAGGGGCAGAGCACTGATCTTTTAAAAATGGCCGAGAGACCTCAGTACCACGGGGAAGAGAGAAATAACGCGGTTAAGTGACTTTTAAAATATGTGAATATGTGTGTTGGAGAGATAGCCTGCTTTGGGCCTGTGCGAAGACGTGGCTGGGTGGAGGAGAAACACACGCCATTAGGAGAGCAGAACTGAGTGTCAGTCTGAGTGTGAGTCAGCCCTCTTTTGCCCAAGTGGACTTATTAATGCAGTTTGAAATGAGTCGTTTCTGTTTGTGGAGGGCACGGACGATTCAGATGAACTGGGATGCTGGTGCTGTCGTCCCTTCACTTCTCACATTCACTCAGGTTTCTTGACGGTAGAGTGGGGGGTCGTCAGTGTTTCAGGGTGCTTTCATGTCTATCATAACCCTCGGCTCTACCCTTTCTAGATAGACTTCTGTAGCGAAGTATGCCGGAATCTCAACTTGCTCTCCTTACAGTTATAAATTATACCCTGTAACTTAAGCAGAACAAACTCTACTCTCTGTTTTCTGCAGCACATTTGTCTAGCCCAGCTGATCACCACTGGGGCCTTCCCAGGCTTTGTGTCCCTGACTGGTTCAGCTGCTTTCCGTGCTCCTCCCCCAGGAAAGGGCAACTACTGTTCGAAGCTCCAGCAGAGATTGTTGATCCGGTTGTTGTGGCTTAGAGACTCTCAAGCTTCTTACACTTTACTGACTCTAAACTGTTAACCGTTGATGGCCAGTCTATCCGACAGTGATTAAGCTGTACACTAAGGCCTTCTGTTGTTAGTTTTTCCTGTAGAGACCCTCTCTCTCTCTCTCCAGGTCAACCAGAGGAGGACGGGTTCCCATTTTGAGTTGCTCCTGAGGTTTCCTTCTCCAGCTTTAGGGATTTTTTCCTCGCCTTTGTTGCCCTTGGCTTGGTCACAAGGGGCTCAAAACTTTTAATTATCATGAGAAATTTAGAGAGAAATGAACAGATGTTCTTTTCGTTTGGTCAGTTGTTTTCAAATGGGTTGTTTAAAAGATAAAAATAATATTGTGCTGAAAAAAGTATTAGAACAAAAAACAAGTAATGCAGAAATGGGAAAAATACCCTCGGGGTTCTAAGGACTGAGGTGCTTTAGTTTGCTTTAAAAGGGAACTCCAATTCATTTCCCCAATTCCCCCCATAATGGAGTATTTATGTTGTAAACAGAGAGGTCCAGTGCAGGTTTGCTGTGGGATGCTCCATTCTGGAGACAGTCAGTGAGTCAGAACTTTTCACAATGGTGGTCAATGGAAACATATGTCCGCCTCTAGAAGTTCCCTCACAGAAAGTTGGAGCCATAAGAATATAACTGCTGCATCTCAGCAACCATTAGTAACCGCCTTGCAAAACTTTTTATTTTCTCATGGAAATCAATCTTCTAGTTATTATTTTTATTCCCCCCTTTTTTGCCACCTCTTGTCAGACCCTGTATTGACTTCTAACATCAATACTTACCTTAGAGTGCCCCCTAGTGCTCTTGTTCACAGCTTATTGACCAGATGATCAGGGGCCGCGTATCATTTACAAATGAGATTTTTGTGGTCAGGTCTCTTCCGTAATAAATGGGGAGAGAGAGGGCAGGGGCAAGTGAAGTTTATAGTATATACAGAGAGAGCTCCTGAGTGGGCATGGTGACGCCATCTCACTCTGCTGGACCCAACAGAGCCGCTGAAAACAGCTGAGCAGAAATAGCAGCTAAACAAAAGGCATTTGGAGTGACCAGACCCATGACCGAAATTAGTCAGAAATGTTTTAGTCTGAGAGCTTAATCAGATGTTTAGGGGCCGAATACTGACCAATGAAAAAAATCTACTTTTGAGATCGAGGCCCTTCTATAATATATGGGGAAAGAGAGAGGAAAGTCGAGTCCCCTTTAAAATGTGTGTCAGAGAGAGAATGTGTGATGTCACAGGCATGGAAGCCAGAAAAGCACAAACAGCGGAGAGACACAAACATAGAGAAAAAAAACCAAGCAAAACAGAGCAGACTTCAAGATACTTAAGCTCAGGTCAGTTATAAGAAAAAGAGACATGTCACACTGTTGTGGTTTAATTAAAAATAAACAGCATGTGAATGTAGCTACCTGCGCATTCAGCTGTCCTTAACCATGAATGGCTTGGTAAGAGTCAGATTTTTTTCCCCCTACGCTAATAGTGCAGTGCTAAAGTGACAGAAGATTGTGGTTTGAATCCATGGTGCAGGAAGAATTTTTTTTTTTAAGCAAACTTTTTTTTTTTTGTCATTTTATAGCAACCACGCAATCACACTTGGCATTTTCTCACGGAAGTGCATCTAGTTATACATTATTGTCTTGTTCAAAATTAGATTAATTCAACAGTATTCAATTAAATATAACACCCACAGCTCTTTGGACAAAGGACATCACCACAAAGCAGATTCAGAGAGATCAAGAACCCAACCAATTAAGATTCCAAAACAGTAACCCATCTTCATAATATTCAGCAGAACGATCTGTGAGATAAGGTTAAGGGTGATTAATGCATACTAGTCTTGAAAAATGTGAACATGGCACGGTGAGATCTTGAGAAGTGGTATTGTGAGTTCTTGAGAAAGCTCAGAATGATTGTAGCAGAATGGTGGACAGCACACCTAAAGCCCTGACCCATGTCAGAACAGGACATAAAAAGTTAGTCCACAAAGTTAATATAACAGTAGTGGATGGTCTGGCCCAGGAGGTTGCAGGAGCACATAGAGGGCTCCTATATGTAAGGATAGGAAAATGCACCCTTGGTAAAAGTGGTCTTTTTTAAATACATTCTTGAACCTATATAAAACATTACTTCAAGAAGAATATTTTGAACTTCCTTATTCATTTGCTGTTACATTTAAGGCATTTAGCAGACGCTTTTATCAAAAGCAACTTCCAATCCCTAACTACAGGGGACAGTCTCTCTGGAGCAACTTGTAGTTAAGGGTCTTGCTCAGGAGCCCAGTGGTGGTCTGCTAAAGGTAGGATTTGAACCCATGACCCCTTGGTCCAGAAGCAAGAATTCTACCCACTAGGCCACCACCTCAGTACTGTTGATATGTCCAGCCAAAGTATCCACAGCCACTTTCAGCCAAGGCATTTTTCAGCTACTGTTGAAAGTGCTTCTTTTTTGCATGGTGGCTTAGGTCATTGCCAATATGTAAAATGAATCATTTTCTGTATTTTTAGAATCAAAGTGCTTTGTACCATTCATTTTCCTTCTATGCTGACAAGTTCCCCCTTTTCTACTGATGAGAAACCCACCCAAAGCAGGGTGCTGCCACTGGCATACTTTACTATAGGAATTTGATGGTGGAATTTGATGGTATTTGATGGTAGAATGAATGATAATATGTACTGACCTTTAACCAAAAACAAAACAAAAATTCAGTTTGGCTTTTTAAAGGAAGGCTTGGCAAAAAGACTTTTTCAGACTAGCTCTTGCAGTCAGAAGGGAAGTGCCAGATCATGGTAGTGAGATCACTCAGAAACTGTGAGCAAGACCATTTTAGAGCATCATCAAAAAAAATAGTATTTTGTTAAAGCAGAAAAGAACACAAGCAAATGCGAGTTTGTAAATGTAACTTAAATTTTTAATATTAATATCCATATAATCATTCTTACCTTTTAATACTTCTTTAAACATTGGTTCATTTTTACACTCCGGAAAACATTTTTTAAGAACCACCCAGTGAAATGATCTTAGCATACTGACTGTTCCTCTACTGTGGCAAAATAATAATAAAAAAAACATTCTAGCACCTTAATGTTTTAGAGTGTACCTAAATTCTCTTGCATGCTTATGTATAATAAATAAACTTTTCCTTAGATTTGTGATAAAACTTATATACTCGGTCCACATCGCCTTGAAGGATAATCTTAATTTGTTTTTGTGGATTCACTGTTTACTCGAAGGAGTCTCCTGAAATACCTTTCAAAAATGGGCTGACAAAAAAACCACAAAAGTATAATGTCAGTTAAAACATGTTTGTCTAAATGTCATGTTGCTGGTAAATGTGTAAATGGTGTCCTTGTTTTGTGAAATGAATATATATTTGAGCATGGGCTTTTTTTGCACAAGGTGACAATAATTAGAGGCAGAAAGATTGGAACCAGATCAAATGATACAATAGAATTTTAAATGACTATAATCAGGGGGATTAAAAACAAACAATAAAACAATGAACTAACCTCAAGTAATAGGCTTGTTGAGCTGAAAGAGTAACTGCAGTTCATGTCACATGCTCAAGTGGCTGTGTGGTTTGTAAGTATTTTAACAGATACGTGAAAAATGTTGGCATAAGATGCTTCTTTTCCCAGCCCTGAGAGGAGACACGTATACATGCTTAGTCGTTATGCAATAACTTTTTGTATATGGAGCACATTGTGTAAATGGGATGCACAGTGGCTCTCTGGCTAAAATGCCCAAAGATATGGTGTGTGTATATTTGTTTGTGTGTATGTTTGCCCTGTGACAGATGGGCGATCTGTCCATTGTGTTTCTTTGCTTTCCCCCAGTGAGTGCTGGGAGAGGACTCTAAGCTGCTCAGATCATGAATGGAATGACCTTTTGTATTTTAGACTTACAATTTTGTTCTCATTCTGTGCCCGACAGGATGAGGTCATTTTAGTACATCTGAAGCAGGCATTTCACAAAAAGAACACACCAAATGCATTCCTTGGTTTAATATCATTCCTGTATCTGTTTGTCTCTTCACTGAGAGCACAATTATCCTTAAGTTGATAATGTTCACATATTTTGACAAGGTTTAAAACTGAAAATGTCTGCTCATTCCAATTGTTGAGATGCGAACAAAGTAGTATAAAGTGATTTGACCTTTTTTTTTTTTTTTTTTACAGTGGCAATTATAGGTACCAAGGCTATAGCTGTAAGTTATTATATTAAGTTATGTTATATAGATATGTTTTTACATGTAATGTATATATGTGACAGTAGAAAATAAGTTTTCCTTGGGTAATATTTTTCAAGCCATCTCAGGCATTAGGCAGTGTGTTCATAAGCATTTTCTGTAAGAGGTAAGCTTTAAGCAGCACATATTAGACATCTGTTTATAACCACATTTTAACTCTTAGATTAGGTGATCAACCCATTACTAATTAAAGCTTGAGTGACTGATGTAATCTGACCCAACAGTATACAATTACGAATTGCAAATATGTGAAATGCTTCCTTAGAAACTCGTGGTGGCTTAACTGAGAAGGGAGCCAGTTCACAACTGGATTCAATGTTTTGAATAAATGTTTAATATTGAAATGTTTCTCACATTTCTGTGAGACAGAGACAGACTGCATAGCAAGTTTAGACAGGTCACTTCAAGCTGCTTCACACTCTTCAAGTCAAAAACTGTGCTCATGTAAAGCTAACAAAGTGATACATAAAGATTCAGCTTAATTTTGTCACATTAGCTGATGGAAAATTCCATACCTAACAAGGATGTCTGACCTGCAGCAAATTTAGATTCCTGTAACTGACCTGTAATTGCAAACAACCGTTTCTGTCATAGTAATGGATGTGATGAACCTTTTAAACCTAAATGCAAGCCTAAAGACATTCTATCGCTATTGTTTTTTCTTATGCTTACAAGCCTTCCATATGCATGTTTAGAAGTGTTGTATTATGCCGTGTGCTACTAGTCACAAATTTCGGTATCATCAAGTATCCAGTGGGTACTGGTGATAATTGTAGAATAACCTGATTCTGAAAACTTCCACTTTTTTTATCTTGAGATTCAGAGGTAAAATCATCAACGAGCAACATCGCCAAGGAACTAAAATAGCCTGAAGAGTTCTGATTACGTTAGTAAAACAAACTTAGAGCTATTTATTTGGCAGTAAGCATTAATATCATTGTGCTAACAACTAACATTAAAATAAACACTGAAATACATTCATACAATAAATGAGAAAGTTATGTCTGTCAGTCCATTAGCTTTGGCTAATTACTACATAAAATGAATTCAGGTGTACTGAGAGTATAATGTAAGAAATCTGAAACATCCAAAAGGAGAGGAAATAGTTTTGACCTTTGTTCTTCTTGTACTGTAAAGTACTAACTGCCCAGACAAATAGCTTCAAACAGTTTTCTTAGGTAACTGTATACAGTGTATACAGTTATTCAGTACTGTATAACTAGTTAAAGAAACAGTCCATTTGGGTCTCCCTGCTTATTTCCAAAGTCTGATAAAACCAGTATCAAAACAGATATAAAATTATAAAGCTTTGAGACCATGCAGGTGCGATAATCACCGCTCTGTTTAAGAGAAGACGACAGTGGGAGAGAAAGATCTCATGGTACTTGCAGATGGAAAGGAGTTTAGAAGACATAGGCCGCAGGACAGGCTAAGACTAGGATCAGCCTTGGTACAGGTTTCCTGTTTCCACAGTATGTCAGCAGTTAATTGACTAATATGTTTGGGCTATTTGTGCTTGGTGAGAAAAAAAGAATGAACGCATTGAGCATTAGAAGCAGTCCCTGACACACATTCACTTGTCTGCCCACGAGAAAGGCATTGTATGCACAATTCAACAACGAACTGTAAATGCATCATGCAACCATGATTAAACACAACATCATAAGAAAAAAAATGGTTCTGTGAGATGGTTTCTTTAGAAATTATATTCATAACTATCACAATAAGTGAACTAAATACCACATGCAGGAGCACTCCGGCTCCATTGCTGGAGTTTCAGGTTTATCAACAATCTTTTGACCCAGAATAGGGTACAAAGGGAAATCTATTTCACTACACAAATAACTTCTAGTCAAATAGGTTGTTTTCAGTCAAGTCATAAATTAATAATTTCAGCAGTAATTATATGATATTAATTCAAAAATAAGAATCTCACTGGCACTGTACGTATTTATGTCTCTTAGAAATCCACATCCTTAAAACCAAGCACACACATGATATGTATAAAAAAGGTTCAAAAGTACTGCCACACTTTATTTTTATTGTTCCAGCAACTATCATGTTGCACTGTGCCACCCTGATGTGATCACAGAGGACGCTGTATTTGTAGCTAGGCTTTTTTTGCAAGCCCTTGTTCTTCAAAGATGTCACACATATGAGAATAGGACAGGGAGGAGACGGGTAGATTTGAGTAGTGATTTAGACGTCCTGTTCACAGTGTCTGTGTGAAATTTTCAGGGAATACTCCTCTTGCAGTAAGGTCCTTTTTCTGAAGCCAGTGTGACTCCTTCACACCAAGCAACCAGCCTTCATCCTGTACACAATCAAATACACACACACACACACACACACACACACACACACACACACACACACACACAAACATATATAAACATGATAGCTTTACATGAGAGGGCACAGCTATCATTGGGTAAATACTTCCCCTCTGTAAGTTTACGTCTGTTTAATCTACAATAATGTCTTGAAATGTAACCTGCTCATCAGGGCTGTCAAATGGCAACACAAGCACAACGTCACCAGCTTTGAGGTCCAGCTCATCACTGTCTGTGGCTGCATAATCATGCATTGCTTTCACCTGCCATCACACAGAATTAACATGAATTAATACAGAATTAAATGAATAAGAAATTAATATGAATTATTATTTAACCACAGTCCCCAAGTACCCTACATCCAATGGCCATATACAGCCAGTCTGACCTTATAGAGAACTCCTGATGGAATCTCAGTCTCTGATGAACCATTGGTCACCGCTGTCACAGCATTCTGCGAAAACAAGCTCATCATGAGTTAACACGGAGTCTACAAAGACTACAAATGGTCAGATACAATCTAAACAAATCCACCACAGCTAGAAAAGCAGGCATATATTGATACTATATTGACAATCCTGATAGTCCTTTTTTGAGAAAAGCAAGCCTTAGCAAACATATCAATAGCATGTGTATTCTTCCACTAGTAATGTTAATGCATTTGTTTGAATGAAACTAAATGCATACTTGGTGTTGACAAAGTAACAGAAAAAAGACTAGATAAAACTCTGGGTGATAGAAATACAAATGCATTATTACTGAGTACAGTTATAGGCCCAGTATTAGGTTACATTAATAGCTTAATGGCCATAATTTCTTGAAGTGCAGTATTTATTGAACATCTGGTCAGTGAATGTTTATTTATTTAAGACAGTTTATTAATATAATGCAGATATTGATCAAAATATATTGGAAAAAACTTTGCAGTTTTTCCACTTACACACAAAGTAGTCAATCAGTCTAAACTTGTTTGAAGGCTAAATTCCTAACAAACACTAGAAGTCAATTACTTTTATTGTTTCCATAAACCAATTTCCATTATTTTAGTGTCACCAAAGCTAGTCTCCACTGCTTTAATGCTATAGACTGCCATTTCAGAGAACACCAGAATTGCTCACATTTATTTTTATGTCCTGAACCACATATATGTCTGTGCTATCTTTATGAAGAATTGTTTGAGTTTAAGCAAACTGAGAAAAGTTTTGAAGATGTATGTACGGTAAGCATTAGACTTGTAGTACAGACTGTCCCAGTAAACCAAAGAAACAAAATTTGGACTCCAAACATGTTTTGACAGATCAACAGCATCTGGGATAAGTAGAAAATTGTTCATTTCACTTTCACTGCACCATTCCTTTAAATGATGTCTGCATTTATCTGTTTTGACTTTACAAAAACAAACAAGTCAACCAAGTTTTCCCAATTTTATGTGCAAAGAGACTTGCGGTCCTCCAGGCTTTGTATTATATAGTGATATTGATCAGTCCTAATAGTGGCTCAAGGGGTGTACACTGTATTCCACTATACAAACTACTATTCTACCATGGTGTAATTTTATGTATACAAAGATTTAAGTGTACTTACTGGCTGGGTAGTAACAGCTGGGTCAGTCTGAAAGGCACAGACACCAAAAACATGTGACAAATTACAGGTACATTAAACATAACATCTACCATGCACCCAAAGACATCTCATACATACCCAAAGCTTCAGAATATGCTTCTTTTTTGCGATTAACTGTTGTTAAACACACTTTTTTCTCCTCTATTTGCTGCTCTCCCACGAATGGGTGGCATCGGTGTTGCTCACCCAGCTCGGGGTGGCAGGAGTCTTTCTACTGTCCTACCTGAGACCCCTCCTTGCCCCAGCCTGCCTCCTCTCCATCCTCCCAGCCTGGCTGGCTGGCCTCAGTTTCTGTGGCAGCTTCGTCATCATCCCAGTTTGGTGCCTCATAAGGCTGCACAGTCAAAGTTGTTTCATCATCCCAGCTTGGTGCCTCATAAGGCTGCCCAGTCAGAGTGGTTTCATCATTCCAGCTTGAGGTTTCATAAGGTTTCTCAGACGAAGAGCCCTCAGGGTCCCAGACTGGCTGCTCATACGTCTTTTCCTGTGTAGGTGATCCTTCATCCGAGTCCCATTGCTTGTCTGCGGCGGGGCTCTGCTCGGGCTGAGGCAGGTGGTGGGTAAAGGGAACAGCCAGGGTGGTAGGCAGGTTAAATGGGAGTTGGGAATGCCCCGGGAACAAGAGGGCAAAAGGACAAGGCGGCAAAGAGGAGGATGGGAAGGAGTTCATGTCATGGGATTGTGAGAGAGAGAACAATGGCATTTAGGGAAACCACACTCTCACTCAACCACTGGTCCTTTCCGCATTTGTTTCCATTCTTATGTTTTGTATCCATTTTCCAGAAACACTGATTCATCTTCACAGTTGTCCAGGTCATTTTAAGAGGGTTCCATCTAATGGTTTTATTTGTTTGAACTAGTCCGGTTTACTCTCCAGTTCTTTTAGTTATAATTTTGAGAAATGTTGTTTGGAAAGCAACATAAAGGTGTGGAGTTGGATGTGCTTAGCTAATAAAGGCCCATCAACTATTAAAAGGTGATGAACAATTTTTATACCTACGTATCAAGGTTTGGTTACTCAGTTTTACTGTCTGATTACAGATAGTCTCGGAGCGAGTTCATATAGACTTGTCTAGAGGCCTACTCTAGACAAGTCTCTGAACCCAGCAGCTAATGTTCTTTGCGACAACAGTGTAAAATCTATCACTAAAAGTGAATAGAAAAACAAGTTTGTGTTTCATTATGACAGTCGATCGTCGACTTTAACACACAAAAAACATGTAAAGCTGTTTTCCTTGTCTTTTGTTAAAATATCAGTTGTCAGTTGTGATCATCTCTGCAGTGACCATGGATGCTTGGCATACAGTACAAACAATGATAAAGCACTTGCAGTAACTGGAAGAAATTGCAAGCCCTTTCAAGTATTGTGAGGTTTGGCTGAATTTGCCCGAAATTGGGATCACAAATTACTGGAGAGTGTGACTCTATAGACAAAACGCTGCATTCTGCATAACTACAATTTTCTTACCTCCCACGAATCCGACATGGCCGCCTTCCATGAGGCAATGAGGAATGAAACAGTAACACATCAACAAATAAAAAACTAGCATATATGTGCCATCACCAAAGGACTGGCTCAGAGAGTGTTGTCTAATAAACCGCATTAAATACACCTGACAAACAGTACAGTATCTCCATGACAAGAAGTGTTCTGTTCCAACCAGTATACACTGAATTAAATTTATTACATCTCTCATGTAAGCGTAAAGGGCATTTACTTTGAAATGATTACATTAATCGATCAACGATAAGAGCACAGATGTTTGTAGTCAGTCATGGTTATAGCAACATGTCTGATCTGTGCAACACCAGACAATGTGATTGGCCCCTCTTTCTTTGAGTAAGATTCCTCAGAAAGGTGTGACACAGCCAGCCTATCTAAGCTAGTGATTAGAGGTTAATATTTTCCTTCCATGCAATGTGTGGGCTAGATGCATGCAGAAAAAGTGCAAATTAACCAGCTCCAAGAACCCAACAGAGAATTGTATTTACTAACAATCTATAGCCTCTGGGGAAACCGCAGCGGACAATTTTTCTTGTTTCTTATTTATGTCCCTGAAGTCTACATATGAAGTTTAGATTCTGCCTTTAAATATATCTTGCTACTGGTTACTGTGTCTTAAATAAATCTGTATATTAATTTACTGAGCCTGAAACACAGTTAAAAATGTAATAGTGTAAAAGAGGTCTAGAAGTTCTTATCTTTGTCCCTAAATTTTCTCCAAGTTCCTCCACAGGAGATTATGGGCCTACACTTTGCTTCCACCAGAGAGTTCATGTTGTCTATTTTTTCATTTTCCACATACAAAAGCAACCCCCCCCCCCGCCCGGGTTTCTCGGCCAAGATGATGAAGTGGAATAGCATCTTCTGGTTTCTGAACTTTGACCTCTGACCTTTGTTCTCTATTTTGACCTGTTACACCCACCTGGGGGTCCGTGGGAGCACTGATCTCCTGCATAGCATCCAGGTCCATATCCAGCAGATTGCCCACTGTGGGGCCATCACACTGTTGTACGCACACGGGGAAAAAACACACCACCTTTACTAGGATACGTTTACAGGGGTGCCTCTGATCACTGGGAGAATACACATGTTTATTTAAAATCCTGGATTGTAATGTGAAGGTGGGCAACTGGAAATATTCATTCCTGAAGTGCATGCTGAACTCTACTGCGTTTGGGGAAAGGATAGGTCATAAGAGAAGCACTGAGAGGTGCAATGTGTGTGTGACGGGTAGAAGGTGATGCCAAGAAGCAACATTATGGAAGGACTTCAGGATCAGCAAGATTCTTAGACTGATGCTTGAGAAAGAAAACAGATCAACAGCATGGGCTGACTGATGGAAGAACGGCCCCAAAAACAGATGGAGGAGGGGGAGGGAAGATGATGAACAGGTTTTGATAGAAAGGGGGCTCACAGGCTGAGGGGTAGGGGGTGATTTGACTTCTGACCTGTGACGATGTTACAATGTTAATATCAGGCACCACCGCATCGTCAAAAAGGTTAATGATGTCCTGTTTCGCCTCTTTAGCTGGAGAAGGCCTTGGGGGCCGTGGGACTGGTGGGCCTGGTCTCAACTAACACACACACACACACACACACACACAACATGTGCATGCAGGTAATTAGGAAGAAAGACGGACACACAGACACTGCAAAACAGAAATGACATTTCAGTATGTTGT